>BOPP01000175.1:1387051-1399771 GCA_017312745.1 Gryllus bimaculatus | reverse complement strand
GGGCTGCCTGGCAGGCGTCGCTTGATGGATCGGCCTAAGGCCAATCGCTCGCACCTGCGACGAGGCCAGTGGCCTCACCCAGCCCCCGCCGGCTGCCCACCCACCAGCTGCTCTGCCCGTTCGCACGCCGGACTGGCGACCGCCGTCGCCGAAGCGCGTTGCGAAATATCCCCGAAATAACAGGCAGCCAAGCAAGCACTGGAAAATATGCAGAGAGTAACTCTAATCGTCAACTTCAGTAGGAATTCAACTTTGCACCGCAATCACAATACCAGAATCAAAAGTAAACGTGCTTTTAAAATATTTCTCAAAATATACTCCGAAATGGAATCGGGCTAGAACTAGTAGAGCTTCTTCACCCACTGTAGTAGATGTTTTTTACACGACTGTTTAAAACTTAGGATTTAGTTATAAGTTAGTAACTTAAATGTAAAGTTAAACACAAACTTAACTACGGGCCAACCAATAAAAACACAAAAAGAAGTTATTGCCACTTGACAGTTTTTTTAAATTACATACATGCGGTTGAAGAGTAAGAATTGTATGAAGCAAGCTTGTTTCAAATTGAAAACTGAATATTTGCAATTTTTGAATCATATTATGTGAATTTTATTCAATGAGACATTTGTTTTTAGCAACACAGACAAAATGTAAATCAAAATCGCATTATGTGAACACTTTTACATTCACTAGCGTTTAATGATGGTGAATTATTGTTAATTGGCTTGATGACATGAGCGAAACAATATGGAGTTCCTGATACTGACCTGATTAAACTTTTGAACGCCTCTCAAACAAAATACAAACAATCCTTAATTCTTCCTCCTACCATTTAAGCTGACTTATCTATATTTTGTGATTCAAGAGCTTAATTTTCCAGTTTTATTTTAAGCAACAATACTTATCTGAATGAACAAAGAATAACGTAATTATTCAGAATGTTTACTGATCATTGTACCGTAGACATACGTATCTTATTGAGTGAGGTCTACCATGATGATTCCCGGAGATGCTGTCCCGGAGATGCAGACATTGACAGGG
Organism: Gryllus bimaculatus; assembly: GCA_017312745.1. Taxonomy (NCBI): domain Eukaryota; kingdom Metazoa; phylum Arthropoda; class Insecta; order Orthoptera; family Gryllidae; genus Gryllus; species Gryllus bimaculatus. The sequence continues at coordinate 1,398,730 of BOPP01000175.1, read as the reverse complement.
CTTTTATGCTGTGCAGATTGATCATGTCATATTTTGTTCATCGGCGCCGAACCATTAGATATCGTTGTAAATTTATTGTGGCGGGAGTGATGCCGGAAGTGCCATTTATTGGTTTCAAATATTGATGTTAACTCGCGGACGTGTGTTGTACACCTCTGACATTACTTATTGAAGCGGCAGCAGAGAGTAGCAAATAAAGGGACAGACATGAGTACGAGCTGCACCATACGAATATCGGCAGTATCTATCTCGAACTAGTGACTCACAGAGAAAACGAGAAACGAGAAATGGAAAATATATCGAAGAATTAAACTCATAATGATGTTTTATCAACATTATAATCATTAAAAGAGTTGGGCATTATAAATATTATATATAATACTATATCATTTTATATATTAACATTATCACATCATACAAGAACAAAGTAAATTGCTTTTGAATCCGGTCACGGGTAATTTTAGATGACGTTTCAAAACACACACGAGGCTCGTTCTGTAACCGCTGGTGAACGACAGTTACGCGTTGCCATAATAAGCAAGAGGCTTGTCTTGGAGCCCTCACTGCAACTGCAGTCTGCCAGATGCTTTCCACGCTTTATTCCAGCTTTTCATTACGGCATAACGCCTTTCTAACGAAGAGCTTATCTAGTAGTGCCCAGAGCCGCTTTTAATCCCGTTCGCGAAAACGTGGTTGTCTCCTAAGGATTACAGCTCTCCCAATGAAGTATAATGCTCAGTAATTGTAGGCAGTGGCTTAGTGAGAAAGTGGAAGGAAGCGGGAGAAGGAAAGGGAAAGGGAAGGGGAAGGGAGGGGGAGTGAAGGAGGGGAAGGCTGGGGAGGAGTAGGGTGGCGGAGTGCGTTCGGAAAGTTCAATCCCTGAGCTTATCTCCCGAAGAGCTCTCAGGAGCTCGATTGCTTCGGGCGCAGAGACGGGCGTTCGGAGACACTAGTTTGCCACGCCCCCACTCACCTAGTCGCCACGCACAGATGCCGCTAGAATAGCTTTGCTGCCCTTACAATTCAATGGCGTACAATATTATTTGACAAATACATATGCTAGAAAGACTACAATAACTTGTATAATGTCGAATTAATATTAGCGTTTGTAGTTTTCATTTGCATTTCAAAAATGTAAGAATTTTTTTCAATTATATGTATAATAATTGTATTATTTTGGCAAATAATTACATTAAATTGCTATTAACAAATATTTCAACAGAAAATATTAGATTATAGTATTAATTGTGAAAAATTGATATATTGTAAGAAAACACAGTATAAAACTAGGAAATGTTCCTTGAAAACTAATTACAATGCGATACAAGATTTTATTCAGTAGGTTTGTGACATAGAAAGTCAGCTACTCGCTTTGGACCAATATCATAATTTTACTGTCTTTGCATCCTCACCGCCTACATTTTGGGACACCTACATGCCAGGATCCTTGGAACCATTATTGTCAGTGTCGTGTGTAATTTTGTGATATTATTTTTACATGTTAGAGGTAAAAATGTAGTCAATTTCATTTCAAAGAACTGATTTAAAAATATTGTAAATAACACTGCGATTTTTAGTAAATATTAAATCACAATATTTATTATCTACTCTTGTTTTTTTGGGCAAGCATTTATTCCGTACACAACAAAACTGAAAAACAAATTGCCTTAGAACATATTTTTTTCGCCAGAGACATCTAGACTCCGACTTCGATGAGTGACAGTATTTTGAATGTTTTGGCGAGTGATAGCAAGATTGGGCGTAGTTTCAACGAAAAAGTTCTTTATTACAATGAGAAAATGGATATAACTGGTATATGATCCTACGAACTGATTATTTAATTTTGTGAAAAAGAAAATATAATTATGAAATTCAGTGAAAAGGAGTTTCGAAAATGTGAGAACTGGATCTTGTAAGCTGTAAAAATTCATTTATGGATTTTTTTATAACAGAGTATGAAACTAATTCACGTTTTTAATTTACATAACAATGTTGTCCTAGCAATTTTATTTGGAATTTTACTGAGCAAATTCCTAAAAAGAAAATGTCTTGTTTCGCAGTACATGTTGATCAATATTTACCGTTTTTGATTTACACTTTCATTAATTTACTTTCGTGAACTATTTTTATGAATCAGCCTTATGTGAAGCAATGTAATGCTTAACAGACCTCTGGAGATCTATTGCTGCCTAATAATCTTATAGCCGATCGTTTTTATGATATGTTTAAAAAATTACGAGGTTTCCCAGTTAATGTTTGCGTTTCATTTTGATGGATTGGAAGGCGACGAAAACGTAGTGCGTTTGAAGTGATGTACGAGTCATTCAAAGTTACGCGTTACGTTGTTGCAGGGTTATGTCCTTCGGAGTTGTTATGGCAGTAGGAGAGTGCTTACATTTTGCATGTGGGGGTGCGTTTATTATGTACAGGGTTGATTATGAAACCAGCTCACACACATCATGTCTAGTTAAGTTCCATAATTTCTTACTTAGGTTCTACAGTACATATCTTCATTACTTTGAATTGGGGTATGGTAGGCGTCCGGAGATAAATAGCACAAATTAGCGTGAAATCATGTTTTGGGTGAATTTAAATTAACACAATGATGTAATGCTGAACTCTTCAATTTTTGAATATGATGACAAATGTGTTTCTGACTTTTGAGCGATAATGAATTAATTGTTAATCTCACAGTTTTCATCTTTCTATATTTCTAATAAATAATTCAATGTATCAGTTCATCTATATAACAAACAAATTATTGTATTGAACTAAACTTAAAAATATAATGGAACATTTTTGTTTCTAGGTAAGACTAATATACACTATTTTATACAAGCTTAGTATTAACTTGTTTTGTGCAATTTTTATTGTAATTTTTTAGAATAATTCAGTTTATTCTATTCTTTGTTACAGGTAGCTACTTTCATTCATACAGCTCTGAAAAACCCATCGGTGCAGAGAGATCGAAAACTTTAAAAAAGGTAAAATATAAATTTTCCGACCTAGTTTTGAAAATTTTGTCTCAACTAGCTTTTAAGTAAGTTGTGGGAAGATTGTACAAAAACATGGCAGGGATAGAAATGTTTCTCATGCCCTTCAGTTGACTAAGTGCTATTGTAATTTATCTCGGCTGATATATTGACTCATTTATTTGGTAGTTTTTAAGAGAACACATTATTACACTGTTATGTATCGAATTTTTTCTTTCTCATAATTTATCACTGTAGATGGAGTAGTAATTATAGAAACTGAATTGTGTTGAACACTAGCACTATTGTGTTGTGGACTGGACTATTAAACACACATTAAATGGTAAAACTAACCTCCCAAAATATCTCATATTTATGCCCTTGTATGTTTTAACCATATTTAAAACAATTATTATAAATATGCTGCTCTAATAATTTGTGTTAACTTAGTGAAACTTAAAAAAAATATAGAGCATTTTAGAGAAATTATTATTTTTCAACCGCCGATATTAACCTTGGGCCTTTGTCTAATTCTACTTTTTTCCCTCTAGGAATCAAAACAATTTGCAAAAGTCATTTGCGACTGAAGCATTGGTCACGAACGAGAACAATGTAGTAACACACTTTTCTTTTTTCTTTTTCAGTAGGTTCAGTTCGTTCGTCATGACCCGCATATATATATATATATATATATATATATATATATATATATATATCGTATATGAATTCATTTGGTATTGTTAATTAAATAATTAAATTCGACAATCCACACCTTTCATTAATTGCATGTTGTCAAAAGATGTTTTTCATACAGACACATCTCTACTGTTGATTAGGTTTTATTGTATTATTATTAATTAAATTATTAATTACTATAATACTAAATAATTTTAATAATATTAATAATGTATTTGTAGTGAAGTATCTTCAGTGATATATATTGGGGCGTTATAAAATAATTAGCAGAACACTCCATTCAATATTTGTGGAGAACGTTTTTGCTGTTTTCGTCGTTCCCTTAAAGAAATCATCATATTGATAATAAAATATGATTAATTTTATTTTCAGAGATGTACCTGAAGATAAGAAAAAATGTTTCTAGAAATGTCGGCGTTTTACTAAAAAACAAATACGTGTGTTTTAATTTCCGTTTTAATCTATGCCAATGATTGTCTCAAATTAGAAAGTACTGAAAATAAATAACAATTAATAGACAATCAATAAAGATTAACAAGTATTATAAATAATGATTTTCTTTACTAGATATTTGCCTTCAAGTTTTTATAAGATAACTAATCAATGACTTCATACGGATTTTATGAATGGATTCCATTGTAAAATTTCCAGTCATCTTTGCAATGCGTAACTGTCAAATGTGATACGACCCTCCAAACATATTTTCACTTTAATGAAAACGATGGGAAACAATGTATTCAGGTTGTAACCCATTGATTATGATATTCATCATCAATTCTGACGCTGAAACATAGATATTCATGAAACACTGTCACCACAACTTATGATGAGTCATGGCCTATCGACTCGGGTTGCTCTGTGTGTTTATCAGATGAGCTTCCATGAGCTAGCGGTTCCCGGAGCATCGGCTAACCGAACGTTTGGTGCGGATGGTGGCGTCCCCAGATCACGTACCGGAGGTGGTCGAGAGATCATTTTGTAATTTTGAGGAACGGGTTAATGTATAAATTGTTTTCCCACCTCTTCAACCGGCCGGAGAACGGGCGTTAAACATATGTTTCGTTTACATTTTAACTTTATTAAAGTTCAATAAAATATGAATTATTTTATTGTTGTATGTTGTTTTGTTTCATTTCACATAATGCTTGTTTCACAGAATTAACGGACTTGTTTTGCCTAGTTTATGAATAAAGCGCCTCTGACTACATTTTAGATATGTTCCATGTCTTGGCTGACTGCCCATACTTTCTGGAAAGTGTGAATTCATTAATAAGAAGGAAAGGTTCGCGTGATAATTTCATCTCCGAAACACGTTACCAAAAATAAAATTACGTTGTCTTCGTGCGTTGAAACATTTGTTTCATTCATTAATGTAGAGTACGTAAATATATAATTTAAATAAACATTGCGGTTTTAATTGTGAACGAAAATTTCAATAAATTTCACGCAAATATTTGGGAAGGTCTTCTGGGAACGTAATGTGCGGGAAGCTTATCTGTCGATCCGTGCTTAGTCTCTGTAAATGCATTCACTGGTATTTGCGGCCGAATGACACTTTGCCCCGCAGTAGCGTTCTCGCCCATCTCTAAGAGGCGACCCACGAAGCTCTCTTCAAAATGTTCTAGGATTTCTCCCTCCTGCCCACGCATCCTTCCTGCCCGTCCACCCCTTATCACCCCTCCCGACCACGGCATCCACATGAATCAAGATTACAGGATGTCGCAGAATAAATATTATTGTTTCAATTAAGTCTGGAGTAAAATAATTGAAGTCTTGCAAAGAAAAAGGAGCTAACTACCAACATTTTCGAAACAAATGTTTGGACATATAAATATTATATAAACCGTTGCCAATGCAGAGTTGAAAGAGCGATGTTCCTAACCCTTGCCAAGTAGTTGTAACATTACCTAGTGATGCATCTATTTCTATGTCGAGAATACGAAGTCGTATAGTTATTTTTTTATTTCCCCAAAGAAAAAATTGGCGCTTCGCTCCATTGGCTGTGCAAGGCCTCAATTGACGAAAATATTATTGATACTGCAAAGTATATATCTTGAGAAAGACGAATATCTACAAATGTTACAAGTTTCTTGGAAAGGGAAGGAGCTAATGATCGAAATTTGCCATTGAACAGTAGAAGGAAATTTCATATAACCAAGTGTGCCATGTTAGTAAACATGTGCCATTTGTCTTTTATTTAGGCAACACATGCACTGGTTAGGCAGGTATAAGAAATATTTGTCATTGTGTTAGAACGTGACCTGTATTCCAATTTTTCCGAAGAATCTCTTCAATTCACTTTGGTGAAAGAGAAGATCGCGAAGTACTTGCATATCGCAATTACTCGGTGTTATAAATGATAATAACATGAAAAATGTACTCAAAATTCACATTAAATTTACTCATTGTTCACATGAAAGCTTAATATCCTTTCACTCAATTAAATTTTCCTCTTTTTTAAAATAGTAGACAGAAGTTTCACGAAAGACACATCATTTCCTGATTGAAATGTATGAAATCAACGACCTCAAGTACAACATTCGACACTGTATTTTGTTGAAAGCAGTCATTGTTGGATTGTCCATGAGGTCAAATGGACAAGACATTGACATTGACGAATATTCCATCACAAGCGCGTTCAGTAACTTCGCCCGCGGGGACAATGTAGCCTGCTCTCCACGGTGAAATCCACATCCCACTGCCAGCAGCACATGTGCAGGCTCACAGGCGATTGAGTTTCACGTGGATGTAAACAGGGCTCCCCTGCGATATCCGTGTGCGTTCACCTCTGTCATCGTTCACGCTTAGTTTTGTCACATCTCCTCAATTATCTTTCTGTCCTCGTCTTCATTGCGCCATCATCCCCACCAACATCATCGCCTCCGTGATCGTGTTACCCATCAACCACTAACACCATAACCACGATCATAATCACCACCACTCCCACCACAATCATCATTGCAGGCACTACTACCACCATCATCAAATCAACCATCATTAAATAGACAGATAGAAATATAGATGGATATAAATATTGATAGATTGTTTAGTATTTCGTAGCACATCAACAGCTAAGGTCATTAGTGCCCTAAGTGTAAAGCATGATTTAAATCCAGAGGTGGCGGTGAACCCCCATGATGGATAGATGGGAAGCTCCTGTTCCGACATACACATCGGCTTGCAGTGTTTTCCCCAATCACACATCTCCCACTGCCAGGACACGCTCAGAGTTTCGACATGTCTGGTAGTGTTGTGCATTTAAGTGTAATGTGTGTAAAATCAGGGGTGAAGGTTAGACAAGACGGAGGAAGGAAAAATCTTGCGTTGTAAATGAAGAAGGAGCTTGAGGCGCACAGTTACAAAAATCACACAGCCCGTCCCGTTGGCCGAGATCGTTTAGGCAGTAGTGCCGTAGCGACCTCGGACCGCAGGATCACGATTTTGAGTGCCGCTTCGGGCATGGTTCTATTTGTGATTGTTCTTTCACTCCCTATCATTGCCATATCATGCCTTCACACTTACTATGCTGTTAAAGTCAATAGTGGTTACTAACGGTGTAGATGGTAATGCGACCGTAAATAATAACAAAAAAATCGCACTACCGAATAGTCGTCGCACGGTGGCGCGGATGCCTCTTCCGCCTGCACATGTGCTCCGCAAGCACGGGCCGCGGATCCAGGCTAGGTCGCCTGTTCTGCGAACGGCCAGCTCGCCCACTCCAGCTACATCGCCTCTCTCAAAGCGGCACCTCACATGCGGTGTTCGGCGAATCCCGAGTAGTGGGAATCCTGGGTTGCTTTCTATTCGCCAAGTGACGAACATTCAGTATTCGCCCTACCCAACGCGTGTGAATCCTTAGGACACATCACAATCATCATTCGCCGAACACACAAGCTGTTGGAGATTGGACGAGCAGCGGCTCGCTACTCGGCGAATGCCGAATGTGTGGGAGCCGCCTTCAGCCTCCTCCCGTGCACACCCGGCAAGAACCGAGCACGGGCCCCGCCACTGGTCAGCCTTCTCACGGCGAGTTACTCCCAACTGCTACTCGGCTGCTTCTGTCGCTGCGGCTCCCACTGCGGCTTGCTTTCGGACTTGTCACGCCACGCCACGCGAATCGCCACGCGCCCTCGATCTCCGGTGACTGCTCACGCCAAGGCGGCGATTCATATTGGCCCGCCCGGATGTACGAGTAGCATGTAAGACGCGAGGAATGAACAAAGATTAGATTTTTTTAAAAAAATGACCTGGTAACTCCGGTATTTGTCTGATATTGATCAGAGGAACCGTAGAGAAATCCTGATCAGAGCAGCCGGACGTTATAATTTTCTACTCTGTCGCTGAATTCGCCGTAGCTCGATAAGAAGCGATAAGCATCCGCCTCAATCGCAACTCGAACTCTAGGATCTCCCAGTCAGCGACGCTGCAGCGCCAACAAATGTTCCCACTGAGACATCGCAGCCGGCGCTTTCTCTTTAAGCCGCGCACCGCATCCGCAGCCTCGCCACAACCCCCCTCCCCTGCAGCGGGCTCGCCCCTCCGCCGTTACTCGGTCGACGCACCACCCCGCCGTCACTACCACACCATCCCCCCCCCACACCCACCCTCTCACCATTTGCCTGCGGCATTCGCTCGCAGAGCCCGTCCCGTCGCTCTGCAAAAAACGCCAGCAGTTTTAAAACATTTTGCAAATAACATTCTTTTTCGCTTATAAATGGTTTGATTTATTTTACGGTACGGTTTCCAACGCAACCGACTTTCGCCATTGCGGGCGATTTTGAGTGCGGGCGAAAGAACGCGCCAGGGGGGGGGAGAAATGATGGATTGTTGGTTGGTGTTTTTTAACTGAGCCACAAACCCTCTCGTGCCTTTGTTCTCGACATACGCTCGGCGGTAATTCTACGTATAATGCGTACCAATGTAAACCTTCCACGAGGTACCAATATTTGTTCGTTTATTTATACGCGCGTGTAGTCTTTACTGATTTACAATGTTAGGTTATTTCGGGATTGCAGAGTTACCACAATATTTGTCTTCCAGACCTTGTATGTTTTCAGTGCCATTTCCTTTCCTATACCCGAGTTCACCCGCTTCCTAATGCGCTTATGAATATTTCCAGATCCATTGAAATATTTGTCAAGCGAAAGTGAAATACTGAGCATCATTCATGTTGATGCCACGTTTTTCTTCATTTTTTGCGTAGTTTCGTGAAACTCTTGCGGATGTAGTTTCATTTGAACATCATGTACTGTACAGAGTTCAAATAACAATGGTCGAGAATCAGCTCTGTAATTCGCTGAAGATGAATTAGATTTTCAATATTTTCATGGAATCTACAGTTTGTTAAGGGAAGTAAAATAATTCACATCAATCACACTGGAAATAATTTCATTTCTGCATACTTTCTTTTACCTTCCACAAGTGTGTCATGAACATGAGTGCCGTTGGATGCACTATTTTCTCAAGTAGATTGTTCATCTGCGAAACAATCACCAATCGATCGAGTTCACCCTTTCCCTAATGTGCTATTGTGTAATGTTTGTATCAATAGAAATCAACTATTTGTTAAAAGAGAAAGAATGAAACACAATTTTGAACCATTCATACTCCGCCTACATTTTGCCTTTTCTCGAACTATTTTCAACGCCGTAGGTTGTAAAAAAGTGTATTCATTAAATGATGTACGACTTCAAATAAATGATTCTTCAACTATAAAACAATCGAGTATCGTTCGAGTACTCCCGCTATCGAATGCTCTTGTAAATATTTTCGCATCGATTGCAATCAACTATCAGTTATGTGAGAGGCAAATACTGGCCATCATTCACACATAAAGAACTTTTTTCGCACTATATTTAACTCCTGTAGAGCTGTCGTAGACTTGGTTTCATTGGATGAACTCGTACCTCAAGTAGATCGTTCTTCAACTACGAAACAATCGAGAGTCGGCCGAAAATCGAAGGGTGCCGGACATGCGGCGTTTGTCAACTCGTTCAGGAGTACATTTGTCGTTCAATCCGAACAGCGGGCGAGATTCGTTCCGCTCGCAAGCACCCGCAGTGCATTAAGTTCATATATCATCTCCCGGCAAATGAAGAATGATTCCGAGCTGGGACAAGGCAACCCTTTCGTCCTTTCATTTCGTGGCGGTATTACAATAATAAAGATTTATATCAAAAGCCGTGGGAAGTTCTTTTTTTAGGCTCATTTTCAGCTGTATCTCTTTATTTCGACTTTTTCCGCACAGAAAGGGACTTAAATCCTCGTTTTTCTCTTCGCAGTCGTAATTCCTTTGTAATTAGAACAACGAATTTTGAAGCAAAGGAGCTGCTCGTTAATGATGCGGACTTTTGTGTGTGAATGCGTTATACAGGATAATTCTTATTCTAGAAATGATGAAAACGTAGAGAGAACATATTTACTCGTATAGTTTCATTTTTGAGAACCAACTGTAATGTATTACTTCTTCCCATTACTTATGCCCATTTTCACGGTACATCCTGTTATCAAGGATCTTTGTGGAACAAGACTGTTCAGGCGTTGTTACTGCGAAGGTACAGATATTATCTTACAAATCATACGTACTTGTATTGTGTAAACTTAAACGATATCTTAACGCTTGTATCGGCCTCTCGAGTGGTAGAGGACGGATCATCGGAGACACAAGTGCTTCCAAAGAATGAGACCTACAGAAGAATTTGCAATGCTATCACCAGAATGTGCAGTATCATCTATGTATTACCAAAATACGTAAGAAGTTTTGTATTTTGACATTATTATTTCATTTTCTGTCATTATTCATTTACGATATTCAGTAACGATTTTTTATTGTTTTGTAATTAAAACATGCAAATAAAGAAAGAAATGAATGCGTGCTAAAGATAATATTTTTATTAAGTAAAATTATTTAAATAATTCTTTAATAAAATTTCTCTTGTTTTTTTCGCTTCCAAAAAATGCATTGTATTCTTGTTACTGTTGGAGCCATTAACAGAAATCTTTTGAAGCTTTAGCATAACTACGCCCAGTGACTTAAATTTAGTCATTTCATCGAAATTTACTCTTCACTTGTTGCAAAAAAAGTTATTGTTGACGCTTCAAACGAAAAATAAGTCTCTTTTCCCCGTAGGTTTCCTTTATTAAGCTTTAGTTCAAAGTGAGTCAACCAAAGAAACTAGCAACGGTATATTGTCATTAACCTGGTTTTACCGCGCAGTCAAATAACATCCAATATTTCATTTCGAGCCATTAGCGTACTGTCCGCATTAATGGTAATTATCTAAATTAGATTGTGTAATCGATATCTTAGGAATGAAATATTCGTTGTTGGAGGTGTTTTTTGGTACATAAAAATGAAATTTAATTAAGTTTTTGTGCCACACTGCTTAGAAATCCTAAGACTGATAGCACATTTAAAGAGAAAGATTGAAATCAAGGAGTTATGTACTTTCATTTATATTTTTTATTTACATATAATATCATGATGTCTCTCTTCTAAAATTATTTATAATGCATACAAGATAACTCAATTATAGAATATAAGATTCAGGCACGCACATACTTTAGTTACGTACCTACCAAGCATCTGGCCCCTTCAAAGCTGGAACATCAGACTCACATTCATACATTGAGAGAAACTTAATTCTTAGAATCGTTATTTTAATTTGACGAGCAGAACGTTATTCCGTCACCAAACGGTGAACAACATTCCCAAGATTCGACAGTACACTGAGTCTAATAACACACAAGTCGCATACGAGCAACGGTTTTAGGGATTGGGACTGTTTCCCATTACGCCCATTTACGCATCCTCGTCTGAAATGGCAGCTTCGCAGTGGACGCGGCAGCCTCCGCCCTTCAGAGGCCGGCGAGCGGCGTGTCGCGAGAACACACGCCCAGGGCGGTCCCTCCCGCACGCCCGGCGACCGCGCCCACGCCTCACCCGCGCCGCCCCCGCTAAATGAAGATTGATCACTTTCATTCCGCATCCGTTCGCTCATCCGTCCGTCTG
>BOPP01000175.1:1343888-1372611 GCA_017312745.1 Gryllus bimaculatus | reverse complement strand
TTGAAAACTATGGCAGTGTCTTTCGCAGACGAAGTTGAAAGGGGTGAAAGGGGTGAAAGGGTACATGTTGAAGGCGATGACAGTATGTCAGTGGCGGAAAGGAAGGCGGAGGCTGTGGTGGCAACGGAGGTGTCTCCAGCTCCTTACGGCCGCGGGTTGGAAAGGCTCGGAGTAGAAGAAGACCCCGCGCTAAAGCGAACCGAAGGGAAGTTTAATTATTTGTCGCGCCGGCAAGAAGTAAATTAGCTGCCGTCGACGAAGCTCGCGCCCTCGAGGCCGCGCCCCCTTCCCTCCGCTCCGCTCCGCTCACACACACACACACACACACACACACACACACACACACACACACCGAACGCGCAGGCGCCGCCAGTTTTAGAGCTCGCATGCCGGTACGCGTGTGAGCTCGCGAATTGCTTTGGTTTTACTCGCGAAAGGGGCTGCTGCACTGCGGTGCTGCGCTGAAAAACGAAACGGCGCGAAATAGCGGTGGGGAGAGCCTTTCAGTGTTCCGCAAACAGAAACTATCAGCCACGCGTAGACGGTACTGCGGAATTATTTTTAATCGTTAATTATTCATCTTGTGTATTTTAGTCTTCCTTTCTGATGTCCAATTCTTAAAATTTAGTTCGATTCGTAGTTCGACGGGGTGCAAATATCCCAAAATAAAATGCTGTTTGCTTACCGTGCGGTGATCACGTATTACTTTGCAATGGCATGTTGACTTATGTGGTATTTGTAGGGGAGCGACTTTCTGGTAATTCGTCTTTACTAGCATTTCGTATTTACTCGCAAGATCAGTCGTGTCAATGCAGGGTTCTCGCTTAGGTTTCTCCATTTTAAAAGACACGATCCTTTTAGAATTAACAACATTGAGATACGACATAATATTAAGTTTACAAAATGTCTCACTGAATGTCCGAAGGTTTTGAGATTTTAACAAAATGTATCTGTAGTACTAATTTCCAACGCGCGCTCGAACTGAAAGAAAACTCAGCAGTCTCTGGCCTTTTTTGTGTAGTTTATCCCAAATCAATTAAATAGTGACGATTTTGACTAAACAATGCAAATATTTAATTTTGTACTCTGCCTATTCTCATACTGCGCCTACCGGCTGATGTTTCCTACTCAATAGGTCACTGCCTGTTTTCGACACACTTGACGTACGACAGGAAGTCTCCACGGAACAGACCTTCCGCCATTAATTGTTTGCTGCTTAAAAGTGACGTCGTATCGCATAGAACAGGAACTTTCTCGACTACTAGATACTTACGCAATAAAGAGAAATGATTGTAATTTTCTCCAAAATTGATATTCCTCTATATACTTTACATGAAGCTTTATTAACATTATGAAATTTTTTTCAAAAATTGTTTCAAATTTGTAGATTTTTTCTACAAATAATACGTAAATGAAATATGTGCCGTTATAACACCACTAGTTTGATGTTCTTTGTATGTAAACATCTATTGCAATACTCTACTATATTATTGAAGTAAAGACGTTTGTGTTAAAATATTTAATTTATAACGGTGTTACGAGACTGTATTTCATTTATTGATCTTTAGAATGAGCTATTTATTGGAATACCATTTTGTACAGTTGAGTTCAGCAGCATGTTGTTTCTACAGGCTACTACTCATTTTCTGTTTGCTCTTCAATTAATCCGGTCAGAAATTCGTGCAATTATGAAGTATAATAGAAAAATTAGATACCATGCCGGCTATTATAAGACAATTTCTAGTTTCGAAAGAAATTTTACTTCTTAATCCTTTCCACATCATCGCCTTCTGGGGACACTCGCTTCTTAGTGGTCATAGCAATAAATCACCAATAAGCTCCAGGACTTCAAGAGTCCAGTCACAAATGGAATTTGCGGTGGCAAAGGTGAGTTCGCGTCAGATTTATTCGTATATAGGATTCTCCCGTTCCCGTGACATTTATTCTACCATTTAAACTTCATTTTCGCTACTCACTATGTCTCATAACGACGGCAACTGCGTTAATACTATAAACCCAATACGAAACCACGACCTTCATGTCTACTGTTCGCAAGTCGATTGTATTAAATAAAATAATGGGTAGTTATAACACAACAATGGGAGGCCCTAATAGATGCCAACTAGCCTTGTAGCGCTTTTCGCTCTCTGCGTCTGTCTGTCTCTCTCCCATATTTGTCTGTGCCGGTGTGTCGGCATGAGGGAACGAGCTCGGCCACTGTCGCAGAGACGCCGCTAGGAGCGCTAGTGCGCCCCGCTCGCGTGGGCGGGGCCGTAGCAGCGCAACGGCCGGCCGGCCGGCCCACCGCGTCGGCGCCCGGGCACCGCGCCAATAAATATGAAATTCAACTGTTTCGCTGAGCTGTACAGAAATGTACTCAAACAAAGCATACGTGGTTGTGAAATGCTGACATTGGCTATTGCGCAGCGGGGGTTCGATATCCACGAAATATACTGAAGAGCTCGTTTTCCGAAATACTCGTATTTTCTCCGCGGGTGAATCCTGCGGTTGTATATTAACATGTCTTTTTCGTGATTTTATGTGCTTTCGTTTGCGAGTCCTGAGATAAACGTATGCGATATACCGATCGTTAGTTTCATTGCCTACGACCAGGTTCCGAGTGAGAAATGTGAGTGTATGTACCTTTTTTTCTCGTTGCAAAATTTGTGGTAGATACCAGGGGATGGTCATTAACATCAGGAAACTGCCATGATTAACGAGTACAGAAAGATGAAGTTTGCTTCGAGTAAGAGGGTACATTTCTCTTGTTAACCTCTAGAAAACGAAAGCGTAGAATATTTACGAGATTTAAAACATAAAAGGGAAATTATACAGTTTTAGCAATTATTGTATTAGCGCTTATATTTTATACATGGCAATCGTTGGCAATAACATTTAATACTTCTCTAATCATTTTATTTGGGTAAATTTCAGTGGGTATATACATAATAAATATATTCTGATAAATTTATTTGTAATTTAAAAAATGTAATTCTCATCTAATACGAAAATGGACGAAACTTATTTCTTGACTATCATCAAGACAGAAAAAGCAAAATAGATTAAGAAGAGAAAGAAGACGAAGAAAAGTAGTAGAAAAGAAGAAGAAAAGTGGAATGAAGAAGTGTGAAGACAGCGAAGTGACAGGAATCATTATAAAGATAACTACGAAAAATGTTGAAAAAAGAAATGGAGACTTGTGTAAAGGCATTATGTATAATTTTGCTAATTTACTGGCCAATTAAATCTTTAAGTCCTTGCCTTGCAATCAAGAGTCAGGCGTCTGCGTCCACGCCGGGTACTGCTTCGGCACCAGTAATCCGTCACTCCCGTTGCCACCTCCTATCTTCACAGGGGGGAGAAAAAAGAGAAGTAGAGGAAGAAAAGGAAACAAGAAATGCAGAGAAGGAAATCCTGAAGGAAACTTGATGAAGAGTAATGTAATGAAATGAAGCGGAAGAAATTGTATTGGAGAGGAACGCTGTGAAATGAGGAGGAAGGAAATGAAAAGAAAAGGAAGAACATGAAATGACAAAGATGGAAAGGAAGAGGAAGGAAGTGAAGAGAACAGAAGTGAATTGCAAGAAGGAAGGGAGGAAACGAATAGGATGAAAAGAATGATGAAAGCGATGAAAAGATAAAGTTGGAAAGAAAGAGGAAGAGAATGGTATTAAAATGAAATGAAAAAGAATAAGAAGAATGAGATGGCAATAAAGAGGACGAAAATTATTTGATACAAATGAAATTAAAAGTAAGTGAAGACTTGTATTATTAAATGTTTCTAGGCTTTAATTTCCCCTATTTCTGTACCAATAAAACTCTCCTGCCCGCGAGACAGTGCTCGGCGCCCGGAGCCCGACCTGCGCCCGACAGCCCGCGACGCCCCCGTCAGCGCCTCCTGAAGACGCTTCCTTCCTTCCTTCCTTGCGCCGCGACGGGGGCGTGGCGCCGGGGCGGGGGCGGGGGCGGGGCGGAGTGACGCGGCGCCGTCAGCTGTCAGCCCCAGAGCGCCTCTAATTGCGCAGCCCGGTCCCTTTGCAGGACGCGTCGTTCCCTTTTTCCAAATTAACATTCCTTTCATCTGCCGGCCGCCGTCGTTTACACTTTGGAATCCGCCAGCCGGCCTTTCTTTGCTTTCTTCGCTCGCGCCGACGACGTTTTGCCTAGTTTGTAAGTGTAATTAGAAATAATTTCTTGGGATAATTTCTCGTTATTGCGAGGGACGGGGACGCCAGTTACGTCTGTGTACGTCCTGAAAGTGTTTGCCAGCGGTTTTGAGGGAATATTTTTGGAAACTGGCTAAATAACGAGATGAAGTCAGGTTTCTGTGAGTCCCTTCACAGCATGTGTCTTGCTGCTCATTCTGCAGTAGATTGTTTTGTTGTAATATCGTATCGCTTCTTTGCGCTTATTACTTTAAACTCCATTGCTTGTGTAAAATTTATTTAGCATATTTTTCTTTAATATAAATGTGATCAATTATATTTGAACACTTTGAATAATCTGAAATATATTTGTTTATAAGAAAAATTTTCTTATTCTCAAAGCACATGTAAGTAGCTACTTTATTTTGTCTTCGAATTTTATCTAAATCATTTTCAAAATTTTGTATACGTTACCTGCTTCTATATTTCGAATATCAAATAAAATATTGTTCTTAACCTTCGTGCCATATCTGGGTTCTTTTTGAACCCCTTCATCATTAATTTGTCAATATTTTCCTAAACACTTGCAAACTAATTTCAGTCTTCTAGATATGCCTTCGTGCTCGTATTAAGCTGGTACCTAACCATTTTCACATATTTTTCATATTTCATTTAAAAGTTATTAATTTTTTTAGTTACTGACTGGTTTGACCTAAGGTATTGCTTGTTATTTCACCATTCTCACATGAAATATCTTGTCACGAACAACAAAACTGTCTGATACAGTCAGTATTTGATTTATCTCGAAAAACTGTTACAAATATTTTTGAAGCATTATGTATCAACAATGGAGGTTATGTACGGAGGGGTTAATCTTTATATAAAATAATTAAGACGATTAAATTATCTTTATTATGTTATTGAAGATCACTTTAAAATGTATATCTATATAAAATCGATTATTTACACTCTGTAATTGCCGTACACATTCATGTTTAATACTGCCAACTGTCAGTAAAGCTTGGGCTGCAAAAAGACCCTAGGCATAGTAGTTGATAGTAAACTGCAGAAATGGTACGAGGGAAGTTAGCGGAAAGCATGCCATTTATTTCTTAAATTTTCTTGTAGAAAGAAGAAACGTAATTCATTATTATATATCTCATGGTATATATCTATAGAGACTGGAAATTATCCACATTATTTTCAATACAGTTAATCAACATACGACATGTACTCTCATGAAATTCATTGTACTACATAATCCTTTAAAGTTATAAACAACGTGCAACAAAACATCAATATTCGTCGTGCACGAACAATGTATTAATGATTAATAGGAAATTGAGCAGGAACCAACAAAACGTGAACATTAGCAAAGAGCTGAGTAAATGAATTGAAATAATTTATCTATAATGCAATTTTAAATGTATGTTCTAATCAAATATCAGTATTTAGATCTATATTCCGCTTTCAAATCTGTTGCCATTTTACAGCAAACCGTCAGTATTTGTTGTGTGAAAGAAATATGTCACTATTCATACATGCTTTTTGCAAATATCAGGAAATCTTTGGAGAATTTAGCAGGAAGCAATAACACTCATTTGAGGGGAAAACTAAGGCATTTGATTAGCGTTCAAACCAGGATAGTCCCTACATCCTCGAATAATTGAGAGAGGTATTAGCAGTACGCAAGATATTAAAAACCGAGTTGCAAAAGGCAGTGTCTATAAGAGAAATACATACGGATACGGAAAGATACCGATATACACTGATATGGAAAGATAAATCAAGTAAGTGAGTGTGAAGAGAAATTTGTCGCAGAGAATATTGCCCTTTATGGGTCTGAGGTGTGAGAAATAACAAAAAAGAAAAAATTGACTGCAATGGTAATGGTTTCTGACCCAGAAGTTGCAGACTGACTAAAATGGTGGAAACATGTAAAGAATGAACAGAGAACGTTGACCAAAAATATTGTATAAATGGGAATCAGCAACTCATCGAAGAGTAGGAAGATCGAGACTTACATAGGGAGAGAAAGTGGAAGAGACAATAGAGAAAAGAGGTTTGAGTAATGCAGACTTCACCAATAGAGAGAAATCAAGGCTCGAATACAAGAAACTCTCCACGGTGTGTTACAGGCGGGCGGTTCCATAAGTTTTCGACCTGACCAGAATAACGTTCATCAACGGGAACACCTTTTGAACCGTCTATAGTCTTATTTTTAATTGTTGTAATGCAGCAAGTTTGCAACAGACATCTCATTTAGCTTTGTGAAGAGAGGTACTTGAATTGTACCTGTGAGTGCTGTCCAGATTGCAAAGAATGTTGTTAAGGACAGTGGATTCAAGGAGTTGGACCATTTACACTACAGTCCAGATTGGGCAGATCTACAGACGTCTACCACAAATCAAAACTGAAGAAAGACCATCGGGTAAGAACATTTTCAGATGAGTGTAAGAGGAATGAAGCATTTTGCGAACAAAACCTGGATGCATTTCATCAGTCCTTATTGGACATCCAGCGACGTCTACCACAAATCAAAACTCAAGAAAGACCATCTGCTAAGAAAGTTTTCAGATGCGTGGGAGGTGAAAGAAGTAATTGTTGACTATTTTACGATCCATGCTATATTCACTATATTTTTTCAAAGGCCTAGAAATGTTAACCTCCAGATGTGAAAAGTGGCCTTGAGTAAAGGATGGTTAAATCGAGTTACACAGTTTTTCTCTTTGTATTCAAAATAAAAGTCAGTGAGTCCAGAAACCTTTGAAACCTAACACGTAACTCGCCTTAGGTATTGGGAGGCGACTGGGAAGATCCGCGGGTCGAATTCCGTGACCACGGGTCATTTTTCAGCCCCCGCGAGATAAACGCGGCAAATGAGGCACTTTCCGGCGCGAAAACTATCAATTCCGCGCAATCTGTGCGGCCTCCTCCGCTGGAAGTTTACTCGTATTTTTCATTGCGAAACAAATCGCGTGGCTGATATTAAAACTCGTTTTTCATTCCTCCCGCGGAGAATTTTTGCTCGTCGGCGAAAGATTGTTTTGGAGGGAATGGCCCGTGAGATAATGCTCACCCCAACTTTGTTTCAATATGGCGCGTGAACAGAGATAGAAAAAAATGAAAAGGAGATCGATGATGTAATGCTGTTTTTGTTTTCAATCCATTCCAGTGATGGGTTTTGTTGAAATATTATTTGTGTGCAGGATGAGTTTCTGATCGTTTTAACAACTTGGGAGATTTTATTTTGAAATATCAGAATTTAAGAATTGTTGGAAATTTGGTGAAGTTGCAGAACGAGACATATTCATGATTTCATTTCTATCATTATTACATTAGGTATAATATAGTTCATTGGTATGTTATGTACTTAATATGTTTAGTTTCCTCGCAGATGATATATGCTTCACTGCAGGAGATTGTTTAGAGATTGTTTATAGCCGTGGAAAAATTTCAGACACTTGCGCATAATTTGTTTCAATGTAATAAGTGTGTTGAAAGAACATAAACAATTGAAGAAAACAATGAAATCTTAATTCTTTCAATCCAATACAGTAAAGGATTTTGAGTCAAGTATTATACTTGTGGAATTTTTACAAGATGATTTTTTAACTTTTCAATCGAATCAGAGGAATTTGAGAAATGAGAAACAGGTCAATTAAATAACAAAACACATATACCTAGTTGTTTAATTAGTAAATCTAATCAGCTTTCATAAAATTAATTGAAATAAACATAGAAATTCCCAATATTCATAATTTCATGTTCACATATGAGATATTTCATGTTCACATACTTAGAAAATATTATTTGTTGATGGTTGTTCAGTTTTTAAAACATGCGCGACAAGTCAATACGAAACTTGTTTTCGGACAGCTGAAGCCGTTAAATCGTAAGCTGACAAGATTTCAACATGCAAGTAACCGAATCACTTTGTGCTAAACGCGCATAACTGATTGCGTAATTGCGCGAGGGGAAAGAGGTGGGATTAAGCTGATGCGTCGCGTCGTGGAGCCGTGAACGCAGTGGCGCTCGCTCGCGCGCCGTGGGTGGGTGGGGGAGGGAAGAGGGATTCCTCGAGCGCACACTCTCTTTGAATATTGAGCGAGTCGCCCCCCGCCTTCCATCATAATATCACCTCCGCTAGCGTCATCGTTTCCACCATCAGCGCGGAATCTGAGATTGAAGTCGCCATTGAAACCGAATGTACCGTCACCTTCAGCGTCCCCAAGTGTCCCAACACCTCCTCTGCACCTGCTAACGCCATTACCACCTCCCCCGCCATCACCTCCGCTATCGCCACTGCAAAACTCATCGCTACTGCCAATCTCATCGCCTGTCCCAAACTAATCACCTCTAGAAAACTCATCGCCTTACGAAACTCACCAATACTACCAAACCCAGCAACACTACCAAACCCACCACCACTCCCAAAACTAGAGAACATTAACAAAATCCACCACTACTAACATACCCACTACCCCTACCATCAACACTTCCAAAGTACAGCCACTACCAAAACCCAGCACTACCAAACCCACAACCATCACTAACAAACACCATGCCATGCACGAATAGAACCAAATCATTTTTTTCCGCCATAAACGCCACTTTCCCAACCACTTCCGGCCCTACTGCCTCCAACATTGATGTTGCAGCTAAAACCATTAACGCTCCTACTCCCTAACTACTACTGCTACGACTTCGCCCGTTGCCTGTGTCCTAGCGAACCCCTCGATTCCTATTCTTGGCTCGGCAACTCGCTCTCCGTGTCGCATGCCGCTGGTTCGCGCCGCGCCCTTCCTCTCCTAGTTCGCAACGCCTGCCCAGCCTAGCCCGGGGACCTCCAGCTCCCCTCCCCCCTCGGCACCCCTACGCCAACCCAGTCCTGGCACAGGTCCCTCCGCCGACGCGCCGCGCCGGCTCAGGCAGGCCGCGTGTATTGTCAGCCCTGCTGCATTATACATTCGGCGCGAGACGGTTGGCACTCCCGACACGGGAAGTGTTTCATGCGGTTCCTGCGGGACGGTACGAGGAGACGGCGAGGACGGGGCCGGCGGAGGGGGCGGGGCTGCCCCGGATGCCAGTGCACAAGGCACACTTCTTCTTCTGCAGAGGTAGAGTACCTGGCAGATGAACGGCCGAGCGCCGCAGTCCGGGCAGTGGTGGCGGCCTGGAGCGGGCTCGCTCGGACTCTTGTGGGGATGGGGGTGGGGGAGGAGGCCGGTCAGGAGCGTTCGGCGGAGGCGACCGGGGGAATCGCATTTGCCGTAAGTGGGGACACGGCGCGCGCCGAATCGATAGTTGCGCGGGTGGCTCGGGGGAGGGCGGCGGCGGCGGCTGTGCAGGCGGCAGCGTCCCGCGCGCAACACGCTCGCAACTTAGATGACAGGATTTTCCTCTCTTTCCCTCTCTCGCCCTCCCCCAGCCCCTCTCTTTGGCGCGCGCTCTCTCGCCCAAGTCGGCGCATCGAGGTGAAATAGCGCGCGCCCGTAATAAAGCTCGTTGCGAACTTAAATGGCGCTACGATCTCTCCGGCGCCGTTCCTTTCCATTGCTCCCGGCCGTGGTTATTGTTGCTTCCCCAAGTAATTATGAAACTGATAATTGTTTTGCTTACTTGTATTGAATGGGGAGTTGTCTTCTGTTTTCTCAGTATATTTTATTTCTAAACGCAGTTTAAACTTATTTGGTAACGAAAAAAGTTGCGTATCACAACCGTTTAAATGATCTGAATGTTCTCTGCAGTTTAATTCTCTTCTGCTCGAACTCTGAGGGTGTGAGAATTCAACTAATTTAAGGTATAACTTAAGATTAAACTTGAAAATTCCTTCGCTTGAAGCAATAATTCCTTTGTAAAGAAGCAATTTATATATTTCTACTTCTTCTTGGGGATTTTTTCTCATTCATTAGTTTTACTCCTTTTTCGTTTTTAGTGGTTGTGGCGAAAAATACTCAAGGTTTCGTGGACTGAAAAAAATTTCAAACAATGTAATTTTAGAAAAAATGAAAGAGAAGAGATTGCCATTAAAAAAAACCATTTGGAATAGAAAAGCAAAATTCTTTGGAAATATTTTTTTAGGCACAATGAATTCTTAAACAAATTTCGGAATGTAAAATAGTTAAAAAAGGAGGAAGTGAGAGAAAAATAAAATTTTAGAACGACTTCAAACCGCATTACAATTAAAAAACTATGCAGATATGAAAAGTACAGCGCAGGGCAGAATGTCATGACATAAGACACTTTTTGGCCTTTAGGATGGTGATGATGATGAGTTTTTACTCCATCATTGAACTCTGTAGAGCAGGGTAAATGGTATTTTTAATGTAGAAAATACTTTGTGAATACATTGAATAAATAATAAAGTATTTACTTTTACTTGATCATAAAGAATTTCCACTTTTCACGATATTTACACTTTTTACAGCGTGTATATCAGATTCACATTCACGGTGGTTGCATGGACATCTATCATAGTTCGCCTTCTCCAACAATTGACCGGTAGTTTCTGAAATCATGTCATGGGAAAGTCATTTGACAAACTGGTCCAAGAAAATATGTTCTCTTAGGTCTTCTTAAAAGAGATATCAATGTCAAAAAATTCTCAATGAAAATTTGAACGTAATAATAGTTAAGCTTAACTTAATAAATTCTACTATTGCTTGACTTATTTACTTCTAAAGCAAATTTGAGTATCCTTTACAGTAAACAATTTGCATTTAGCTTCTTTAAGGCACTGCTCCGGCATTCCCTTGATATTGATGGGAGATATAAGAACAGCAGCCGATGTGAGAACCGACCGCTAGAATTCTCCTGTTGATGTAATTTATAAAAAAAAACATTTTCTCAAAAAACGATCGGAAATTTTTCTTAAACTTTTTTTTCACGGATAGAAACAATGATGCTTAAAATAATGGCACAGGTCTGATTTTGTTTCATCTCTTTGAATTTCGAAATGTGCAAATGTTAAAAATTGTGCTAGAGAGTATTGTCTTTTCAACACCATTGGTTTCTCCTGAAATCTGTGCGTTGCTTCGTAAAGTAGAGTGAGTTCGCTTTTAGAGGGTCACGTGTTGCGGAGTTACTAGTCACTTTTGTCTCCTCGTCAATTTCAGAGGTCGCCGAGGTCAAGGGACATCTTAGGGGTCGCTGGGCAGAGGGCAGCCGAGGTCAGCGCCCACGCATCAGCGAGGCAGCGCATCAGACAGTCTCTCTGCTCTGCTGGAGATGAGGCAGAGCCCTGACGAGCATTTAGCACAAACTGAGGGTGAAATGGGCACACATGAGGAGAGAGCTAACGACCTCTTGACATTAACGTGTTCCTAGGAGTTTTTGAATGGGTTTGGAAACTGGGTCGTTGATGAAGTGCAGTGGGATTGTTTAAAAGAAAGATTAGTTTTAAGCTACAATTACGCCAGGAGCTGTTTTTACCAATTGTCTTTCATCTGAGTGTTGGCGAATAAATCGACTAAATTCTGAAGAAGGGAGCAAAATAGAGTAAAGAAATTTGCAGTTCTGTTGTAGGATTACTGATAGTGAAAATATCTCGCAATTTAATTGGAATTAGTTGCGCTTATGAATGTGCGTTCACATTCTGTTGTGGATTTGCTGCTGTGTTGAAGATGAAACAGGGTCCCTAAAAGCAGTTAGCATAAACAGAGAAAAATTAACGAATGAATTCTCGCGATCCATTGGAATTCATGTTAACCTAGATGGATTGAATTTTTTTTTTTTGATTGGAAACTGGCTACTTGAAAAACCGCTCTGACTAAATCTTTATCTGCTTTGATTTATGTTTTATTGAGACAGTAAAATTATTTCAAAAAGGTTTTTCCAATTGTAAATCTCTTCGATTTCGCTTGACAAATAACTCTAGGCAGCACGAAAATAATGCCAAATAACCAACAGTTGCCAATAATATTTCATCAAAAACAAGTGGACTATGTACAAGAATACATATACTTAGGGCTACTTTTCTCTTTTATAAAACGTTTTGAAAAAGAAATAATTAACAGATTGGCATGGAACAAGTTCTGAAATTTATCGTTTAGCTAGATAAGAAGCTGAAGCTAAGCGTAAAAAGAGAATTAATGGATATGTGTGTCTTACCGGTCTTGATTGACGGAGCCCAAACATGGCCACTGGCCGAGAAGCAAAAGAATATGCTAAGGATAAACCAAATATTGATACGATAATATTGATAAGAATATTGTTACGCCTATCCCTAAAGGACAAGATCCGACATCGAAAACAAACGGCCATCCAGGATGTGGTGATGGGGCAACGGAAAGCAAATGGAAATGGGGAGGCCATCGCATGAGAATGGGGCAACGACGTTGGGCTCAAACAGCGACGGTGTGGGGACCTCGGTTTGGCTGGAGACACCAAGGGCGAAAAGAAATAATAATAATAATAATAAATAATAATAATAATAATAATAATAATAATAATCTGAGATCTCGCAGTCGCCAAAATCGTCGATACTGTATTAGGCTGCTTGTCCGCCACATTACCGCACTCGCGGATATCCAAGGCTTTCTCAAGTGAACGTCGACAGTGCAGCGGGGGGGTGGGGGGGGTGGATGCTCGGAGCGGATGACGTAAGACGACGTAGGCGAGGAGGGGAGGGGAAGGGTCTCGCTTAATATTCGGAGGCGTCTCCGTCGGGGCGAGCGCCTCTCGGTCCCGCGCTAATTCATTTAGAGGGACGCCTGCGACGCTGGACGCCGCCCCGGCGGGCCGGCCCCGCCGCCGCCGCCGCCGCCCCCGCCGGCCGCCGCGACGCTATAACAAGTGGCGCGCAAACTCGTCTTGGAAGTGACAACGGGCACAGCATCGATGACGGCGGGGGTCTAATCCCGTTACCTATTCTCTGGATGCTCCTTAATTGAGTGTTTTGTATAAACGGCAAAGTTTGCATTCGGTAATGATACCTAAAACTATTTTAAAAATCACAGTGCCAAATATGAGAAATAGTTACCCTCAAAACGTGTTTTTCGTTCAAATTTATGCAAATCTTTCTGGTTTTTCCAAACAAGTGGTATTGTGTGAATTTTCAGAACATTATTTTTATTTAGTTACTTTACATATTTCTTATATATTCTGATTTTGTATTTTTTTAAGTCTTATAACAATGAATAGATAAATGGATCATTTGGATTCCGAGTCGCACTGAAATAAATTTTGTATTTCTATTTTCTACTAATTATTCGCATTCGTCTAAGCCAGGCATTACAATGTTATTTTTACGTTTACACATTTGACGTGTGATTTCATCCATTTAAAATTATTTTTCATCAATAAAAACTATCTTCCGATCCGATGACCGAGATCGCTAAGGCAGTAGTGCCGTAGCGATCTCCGACCAGAAATCGTAGATTTGAGTCCCGCCTCGGGCATGGTTGTGTTGTGTGACTCTCTGTATGTTTGTCTGTATCTATTTCTTCATTCTTCATCTTCATTTCATTCCATCCCCCAGGGCTAATAACCCTGTGTTATAAAAATGAAATCAGCATTGAAATGCTGATTCCCCCTATAGAAAAGCAACGTGTACCTACTCCGGTTATCTAGTCTGAATCCCAGTAGGTTGCACGTATCGCATGGCTAATGATGACCGATTCACGAAACAAAATTTTAAAAAAACTGTCATTTTACTTCCGAGCATACGACAAACAATCGGCAAATTCTTAAAGAACAGCTCGGTACTTATAATTTTGAAAACTTCCTTCGCTGAACATACGTCGGTTCGATCGCAAGTCACACGTCGGTATCGGTTTCATTTTTTCCGAATTTCATTTCCCGATGAAAAAGCAAACTTTGAGATGTGTCGAATCGGCTCGCCTTATGCGTGCTTCGAAAATATTCCTTGACTCGCAGCAATTCGGTTTTATTCAATATACTGTTCTTGATTTTATAAAATTTACCCTTTCATAGACACCCTAAAAAATATCAAATCAGTAGGCATTATTTTTATTAAAATTTGTACCAATCCGCTCAATGAATACTGCAAGAATATTCATGGTATTTATTAAGATGAAAACTAATATATCTTAAGAAGATAGTGGCAAAGTAAATGTATGAAGCTTATATTAGATGTTAGCTTAAATATTAGATGTTAAGAGTATAATTATATATTATGTGCATTGCGCTGTCCACCTTCTCTCACTGCGCATTTGACCAACATGACGCATTTTTAAAATTTGATACACAGTACTATGTTTCTGAAATTGGAATCGATGGAGTTTCTCTCTTTCTTTCTTCCTCACCCTCTGCCTCTTTCCAATTCCACCGCCGACATTTTTTCTGCCCAATTTCGTTACCTCGACTCATTCCCCAGTCACCTAGCAGCGCGTCATCGCGCCGTCATTATCTTTCGGCATCTTCTTCGCGACGAGACGCGCCGCGCCTTTCGGCGGCGGTCCGGGGGCTTCGCGGGGAATTGGCTTCATGACCGGGCGCCGCCGCCGAGGATGAGCAACAAGGCTCCTCGGGGGGGGGCGACCTCGGAGCGCCGCAGGGCTCCGGATTTGCCCGCTGTCTCCCTCCCCCCAGCACTGTCTTTGTCTCCGACCTCCCTTCTCTGTCCTTCGGACTGTTCTCGCCGTTTCCACCAGCCGCCGACGCTCGGGCGGTGTTCACTGCATCATTCTGCTGCTTCGGCAGCGACCGCGGAAATGTCGCACTCGCCCCTGCAGACCCCTGTCGGCCCGTAAATACCGCTGCTCGTGTCGGGGCACCTTCCCCGCTGCGCGCTTTTACGTTCCACCCTTCCTCGGCCCCGCATTCGTAGCTAACCCTATCTTCGCCATCCTAGTAATACTTTTTTTGTACGTCCAACGCCATTCACTAGACGTCGCCAGAGCTAGTCGCAATCATCGTTCACATCCTCATTACCGCAAGCCCCGCCACTCGCTCCGTTGCACCTGCCAGCAGCACAGTTGTAACCGATTTCCACACCGACATCGGCATCCATTGCCATCGCTTCCTTTTGTCCTCCCTTTTCCGCCGGTCCCGGTTTGGCCCCTGCCTCCTCCGCCTCCGCCCTCGTAAGCTAGTGCATAATTCATGCGCGACCCGCGCTGCCACCGCCGCCGTGGAGCGGCCATACTTTAATGTATCCCTCCGCAGGTCGGGCGCCGCAGCTTACGGGGATAACCGGCGGGCGGCCGGCGCCGGGCAGGCGCTCCAAATGCACAATCTGCCCCCTGTCCGCCCTCCGCGCCCGCCACACCCCGCTCCGCCGCTGCGCCCCGCCCCTCCGTGCCGCTCGGGGCCATATTTGTGCGCCCCGCGGGGGGCGCCTATTATCTGGCCGCGGGGACCGTGCGCGCCCGCCCCCTCCAACACGATCCTCCCTCCCCCACCACTATTTGCAACGTTCCGCGCCTCTCCCCGCCTCCCTGTCCCGCCCGTCTGCCTTGAACTTCTGCCCCCTTCTCTGCCTGCTCCTTGACCCCGCCCCTCTGGCCCGCCTTTTGCCGGCCCCTCTTCCCCGCCTGTTCTTCCCCGCCCCTCTTCTCCGCCCCTTTGCCCCGCCCTTCTACCCCGTTACTCTTCCTCACACCAAGCTCCCCCACTCCTCTCTCTTCTGCTTCACCCCTTGCTCGTCCCTCTGCTAAGACCCTCTTCCCCAACCACTCTACCCCGCCAGTCCGCTCTCCTCTCTGCCCCGTTTCTCTACCTCCGCTGTCCCCACCCATCTGACCTTGCACCTTCCTCCTCGTCCTTCTTCCTCGCCTCACCGGCCCCTCCCTGTGCGATGCTTCTCTCCACCTCAACACCCCTTTCCGCATTTCTCTCTGCACCTCCCACCTCTGACCTGCCCCACCACTCCGTTCCACTTCTCCCCAACTCGCTCTTTTATGCCCCGCCCTCCTCCATCCCGCTCCAAGCTACCTCCACCCGTCCACCTCACTCCTCCCCGGTCCATTTGTCTCTTGCACTCACCTCCACCCCTCCGTTTCACCACAGGTACCCGCCCTTGCCCAGTTTGCATCTCTCCATCTCGCTCCTCTCCGCCCCAAGTGTTTCACACATTAAAATCCATCTCCAAGCTACAGTTCCTTTCAGTCCATCTCCATTTCTCCAGTTCTTTCTCTTTCTCTCTCCTGCGATCTTTGCCTCGCCGATTCCCACTCCACACCGCGCCACTCCAGCTTCGTTTTTCGTAGCCCCGCCCCTTTCAAACTCGCACCTTTCCGCGCGGTCCCACCCTCACGACCACACCCCTACCCACTTCACGTCTCTACCCCACTCCTCATCACCACATCCCTTTTCACACCACTCCAGGTCTCACCTTTTCTCCCGACTCCTCTTCACCCACCCATTCCCAGCGCTCCTTCCCCCCCACCTCGCCGCCGCTTTTTCACTGGCTCTGCGCCGCCGCCGCAGATAACGGCCCTGTCGGTTCCCCTGTTCCGCGCGACCTCCGGCTCTTTAAAAGCGCTTTCGTGAATTATCCTAGTTATCGTGTGTCGTGATAAATGTTGTTCTCAGTTTTGGTTTCGCGTATGCCCCTTTATCAAATGCGCGGTGGTCCAAACCTTTGTGTAGATATACTTCATATGCACGGGGCACTCAATAAAAAGATTTTTACCATTCTAGAAAAGGCTGCTTCTACGGTTGAATCTTGCGCATTAGAGAGTGTTATCTCTCAACGGCATAGATTCATGGAGCTAATATTTTCTTTGAAAATACTGTTTTTTTATTTCAAGAAGAAGAGGACTTACGACGCAAATGCTGGGCTTAATCTTGTTTATGCGTCTTCGCTTTACTCATTTAGTATTTTTAACAAACACACGCTATTTACCTTTTAATTTGTACCGCAAGCTGACATCAATGTGAAGGATCCTATGAGCAACTGTCATCAAAACTGTCATTTACTTGGCGTTAGGCACTGATGTAAAATTATAAACTAATAATACAGAATTTAAAATTATAGAAATCCACCAAATTGATTTTTTTAAATTGAGTCTTTTGTTGTAATCGATGTAGTTCAGGAATTGTTTCTAATATTTCCTTGCCTTTCTAGTGAAGATATCTGAGTTGTAGTTGGTCTATAAAATGACGTGTGCAAAGACACCTAATGAACATTTGTAAACGTTCATGGCATAGTTGGCATAGGTACGGTATGAACTAACAAAATTCTAAACAAGTGTGTTTGCTGAATACAAACACTCTTTTTGTCAGAGCGCCCTCGACGCAGCGCAATAATATGGTCAGCATGAACGACCTTGTGGAACACCAAGCTCAGTGCAATCCAATAAAATAGAGCAGCGCTTCGTCTGCCGCAAACCTCCAACTGCCAATCGCTAATATCCCCTGCGGGCGCTCATCCGTCCGCTGCCGGCTTCCTGGCCGCCCCGCGCCGCCCCGCCTAGCCGCCCCGCGCCCCCACGCACTTTATTCCTGCGCTCGCCGCCCGCATAGGGCGGTCGCGGGTTGGCGCGCCGCTCAGACCAAAGCCGCCCTTTAGAGGGAGTTTATTTGCCGAACCGCGTTCTGTGGGTGCGTGCACGGGTGCGTAGGTGGTGTTGGCGGCGGCGGCGGTTGTCGGCGTGGTGGAGGCGGAGGCGTTGGGGTTGTGACCTTAGTAAACGTGAGAGGATGGCTGCTGTGGCTGTAACACGGTCAGTGTGACCGACGGTGATGGAGATTGTGTGGCGGCGTGGGATGGCCGTGGTGAGGTTGATGGCCCCAGCGGTGGGAGTTGTGAAAAGCGAGGCAAAGGGACGGTTGCGTAGGTGGTCGTAGCAAGGATGGCTGTCGGTGTCAGTTGCGTTGCGGGACAGGTGAGGGCTGGCGATGGTGCTGACTGGGGCAATGGGAATAGAGCGAGGAAGGGCCGGCGAGGGCGGGTGAAGGAGGAAGGAAAGGCGATGGAGATGAGGATGAGGTGTCATTGACGTGGGTGAGACGGGCGATGAAGTTGTGGCCAGTAGTGAAAGCCGAGGTGAGCGCGGGATTCGCGTCTGCAGCTGTGGCAAGGGTGCTGGCAGCGGCGGTAGGAAGGGGGTCGGCGGCGCTGCCCTCTGCTGCCACACGTGTGAGTCGGGGTGGCGGCGGTGGTTGCGGCGGGGCGGCCGGCCGGCGGCAGGTGGTGGGTGGGCGGATGCCGCCGCGGCCGCTCACGCAGCTTCGGTTCCCCTGGCGGCCGCCGCCGCCGCCGCGCTCGCGTGCGTCAAATCCCCTGTGCACGGCATGATTGGTCGCCGCCGCAAACGCTATAGCAGCGCGCACAGTTTTTCATCCCGCAAATGCACGCGGTTCAGAGAGAATCCTAAGAGGCAAAGGCCGGGTTGTAAATATATAATATATATATATATATATATATATATATATATATATATATAATATATATATATATATATATAAGGGACATGTGCGTATGCGTATTGACATAGACCGCAAAAACTACCCAACCGATTCCTTCTGAAAATTTTCACCCTTTATTTTTATTAGTAATAGGAGTGTTTAAAGAGTGGTTTGAATTAAATCGGACATGTCGGGGCGTTGTTAGTGATGATTTGTTCGTTTATGACGACTTATGCGCCTCTGAACTCCACGCAACTCACAGTACAATCATGGTTTGAGCGTGTCTTCACTTCATACATGTATTCTGCCCCTAAGATTGTGAAATATCGGCAGAAATTATAACTTAAAACTCGGACAAGAAAATCAAATTTCTCCAAGATAGTGTCATAGCGAATGCATACCCAAATTTGAGAGAGAATGTTTTTTAACAATAGGATAATTGACAACCGCATCATGACAAACCAGAACGTAGAACAAACCCATACATTCGAAAAAGTCTTTCATCTATTAGAATTTTTGCACAGAGTAGCGTAAAACGTGATTAGAAATTACGTGACCGGTAGTGTGTGTTGTGATACACTACAATAGCTTAGCATTGCCGGGCCCACTAGCAGTTAATATGTATGACAGGATTTAATACACTATAATACGTTATTCCATCAAAAAATATTTGCACGATTTAAGACAATTAATAAACTCTCTTCGATTATGTGTCAGGATATGTGACACTCATTGACGTTAAACTAAATTTTGGGGGTGGGGTGGTCAGTGAGTTTCACGCAGTAATTATTCCGACTAATTTACAAGCGGTGGAGAAGACGTACTGGTGCTGTGTTACTATTTTTTCTGTTATTCCACCGACTGGGGAATGTTCGCCTGAAAGCTATTTATTAGTAGAACTTTTTTAAGAAATATTATTTACACGGACAATTGTGTGATTAACATTTATTCTAATTTGAGTTGTATTAAAAGCATGATACAAACGAACAACGCTGTTCATTGAAATTTTTGGCTGTCATTTCACATCCGTTTGATGTCTTAATGCAAACGCTTGGATATTCTCGTCTGTTTTTCGACAAGATTTGTATCAATTCTTGCAATATTATTTTACACTGTAAATCACTCGGGAAAGGGACTGTAAACTATAGAGGGGCAAAAGGCATAAGATGTGAGACAAGGGTGGTGATAGAAGCTAGTGTTATGGGAACGATTAGGATGGCGCAGAGAATTGGGGACCAATGAGGACGGGGTAATACGGACAACGTGAGTGAAGAGTAAGAGGGTGTTAGGTCAACTGAGAGATAGGGCAGTAAATGAAGCGAAAGTCGTGGGGAGGTTGAGGGTCATATTAAGGTGATAATGGAAAGGGGGAGAGAAGGGCGGAGGAGCGAAGACGGCTGAGAAGTGTGGGTAGTGAAGGAGGCAAGGAAGGCGGCGATAGCGTGGATGGAAATGCCAGCGAGGACAGCGTAGAGGAGAGTGATGTGGGATACGCGAGGACTGGGCAAGGGGAGAGATGTTAACGGTGAGGACTGAGGTGAGGACGGCTAAGTGGTGGCGAGGCGGGGGCGGGGGCGGGGCGGGGCAAGCCGTGGCTTTGCACGCCTCCGCGGGTCGCGCTCACAAGCGCACGTAACGAACCAGCGCCGCCGCGAGTTATCGAACTACCGCGAGAGCTCTCTACAATCGAGAGCGGAATGCGCCGAGGCCCGCATTTGGATGCGACGGCTTTTGGATGTTTCGGGACGCGAATTATGCGGCGCGTTGTTTTAAAGTTGGACTTCCCGCCCGTACCTGCCAGAACAAGCGCGGTGTGATGGCGGCAGCTTTGTATGCGTGTGGCGGCGGGCCTTCATTTGGCCTACAGGATGGATTAGTAAGGCGCAGTTGTTTGTTTTTTCTGAAGCATCACTTTGAACGAAACTAGACGCATATTCAAATAATGCAGTTTAATTGAAAACTAAATAAAATTCAAAATATTAGTTGTTTGTCGTAATTTTCAGAAATGTCGTGTCGATTTAAAAATTTTAATATCAGAATCTCTGCAATATTAAGAATTGAATGTCGCTGAATGTCACATAACGAGGTAGCTTGTAGAAAGAGGGCACGGCAATTGTTTTCTTGATTTTTTTTTCAGAACAACTGTACAGACCATTTAATTAAGCTGAGCCATTGTAATATAAATTCTTCAATTTTGGAATAATAAACAAACTTGTTTTTCAACTTCTCTTTTGGTTAGAAGGGTTTGAAGTGATGATATTACATAAGTAATATGCGGTTTTTCAAATGTAGGACATTTACTTACGAGGTTATGAAGGGGAAAGAAAAGTATTTGAACTTCTTTTCATCATGCCAATCAGTCGATTCAAATATAAGGTAGCATAAATGTCAACATTTGGTCCATTACGCACGAGGTATATCTCATTCCGCTAACCATAAAGAATGACAAGTTCGCCTTGAAACATTTATGAATTCGACCAAATTCAACTCTGGCGCAAGACATTCCTGAGCGAAGGGATTTCCGCGCTCGCACGTAACCATGGGTTCGATACCCACCCGCGACTGGAACGAGCCGCTTGCCTTGCACCCAAGGGACTGATGAAGATCACCCATACCCCACCCCGCCCCGCCCCGCTCGGGAGCTCGTTTCCAGCCCGCGTCCCCACCGTGTTTATATAATGTATTCCTCGTGAGCCTCATCCGCATGTTTTTACTTGGCGGACACCGGGGTTCCGCAAGCTAATGCGAGAACGGTTTAAAGTCTCTTTCGACCGGGCCCTCCGAATCGGATCGCTGAGTGAAACCCAGGCCGGGGCGGCGGCGGCCGCTCCCTCGCTCGCCCCAGCCGCGGCGGCGCATTTGCAAACAACAACGCGCGCCCCCATTATGCGTAACGGCAGCGTCGTGGGACACTGCGGTGCCCGACAGGACTGCCTCACGCAGGGACGCCCCCGCGGTCCACCGGTCCCGCTGTCCTCTCTGTCTCGTCCCACACCTTCTAGTTACCCCCGCCGGACGCCCCCTTTCAGTCCTGCCCTGTTCGGCGCCACTCGATCTCCGGCCCTGTCCCGCAAGTCTTTCCACTCTCGCACCCCTCCTCTTCGTATCCGTCCGCATCAGCTCTCGCCCTTGGCGGCCGCCACCGCTTCGCCTCTCCTCCTCCACTGCCAGCCATGTCTTATCTCTACCTCCTTCGCTCTACCCCTCCTCTGCACTCTCTCCACCCTACCGGCTCACTCACCTCCTCCATTCATCCCTTACCACCACCCTCACACTAATTTCTTTTTTTTTTTGTGAAAAAAAAAAAAAAAAAAAAAAAAAAAGAAAAAACAAAAAAAAATTTTTATTTTTTTTTTTTTTTAAAACCCTTCCACTACTACTACTACTCCGTACTCTCCACTTTCTCTCTACCCTCCATCCACGTGCGCTCCTCCGTTTCACTCTGCCCCTCAGCCATCTCCTTCACTCCATCTCATCTCGCCCGCTCGCATCGTCTGCGTCTCCCTACTCCCCACTCGTCGGCCGCCCCCTCCCCTCGATCATCCCATCACGGCTTGCCCGCACTTCCTAGACCGACGCCACCCGACCACGCTCCATCGCTGCGCCGCCGCTGGGAGGAAGGTATACAGGTACGTAATAATCCAAACGTGCCCGACTGGCGTGGCTGTGGTGAGATGAGAGGTCGACCGGATTTGACGTCATCTCGTCGGGGGTTCCGCCGGCAGCGGCGCTGGCCAGCGTTATCTCCCGCCCCGTGCGCGCGACGAGACTTCATTTCGGCGCCTTTCCGCTGACGACTTCATCGCAGCCGTTGGGTCAGTATTTAACGTGTGTTGTCCGCTCCGACGTCCGTTGCCTTTGCTGGAGACTGCATATTGCTACCCTCGACGTGATTTACGCTGATTTTAATTTCCGTTATTCGATTCAGAATTTTTCAATTTGGTTTTTACTTTTATTGAAGTAGAGTTCTAATGGGATGTGTTCCAGTTCGTCTGTTCGCTTCTTGCGACGACTAGTAATCCTGAAAAGGGTAAGAGATGTTCTTACTAATCACTGCTGTATCGTGATGATTCGGATGTTTTTCCATAACTTCCAAATTCAATGTGAAGTAATTAAGAGACTGAAAATTCATGACTAACGCCGATTTTCACAAATCGCATCAATGTCATTTTCGCCCGATGACCCCTTCCCTTGCTACCAAACATTCGCCACCCCACAAACTTAGTGTCGTTCTTACGCCCAACCACCTCATAGGCATTGAACTGTTGGCACCCCTACCACAGTCACCTCTACTGCACGTAGCACCTAAGTTTAAACCACTCCTTTACCCTTCCAGCTATCGTCACTAATTGCCTACATCAGGCCCCGACGCCGACGCCGCTCACTATCACCGCTCCAAAACAATCGCATCACTTTCACCGGCCACCGCCTCGCCCCGCCTCCATCGCACTTTCGTCGCATGGACATTGTCGTCGCTGACACGTCACTATTTTATCCGTTCCACTCCCGCCGCCATCACACCGCCTCCTTCAGCATTACTCTTCTCTTGCCTCCGCACCAGCACTATAATTTCGCTTCGCAGACGCCCCCGCCCCGCCCGACCTCGTCACCACCGGCCTCCGCTGTTGTCTCCATCAACCCCACCCCATCGGTCCGTTCTCCCCTTACCAACGCCACTAACTATTAAACTGGCACCGCATATTCCCCGCCCGCGTCTCCTCTCTGCAACCACCACCACCACCGCCGCCAACACCACGTTACAGTAATCGTCATAACCATTTTCCACGGTTTGCTCTCGCTCTTACCACCGCCTCACCGTTATTACATTGGCGCTTGCAAGTGGCCGCGCACAAGCTGCGCGGGCGGGCAGGGGGGGGGGCAAACCCGCTCTGATTCATTAGCGCATAGCCCTCGCGCCCCCCCCCCGCGCCGACTGCGCTGAGCGCGTGTGGGTGCGCGTCGCTGCATGGCGTTGCGCCCGAGGCAAAAGCCCCTCCACCTCCTCGTCCCTCGCGCGGCGCGCCCTTGTACTGTCACGTGACGCGACGGCTGCGCCCCCCTCCCCCCGTCGAGTGACAAAGGTGAGCGAACCGGCACACTCAATTAGATTTCCCCAGGCCGACGGCAGCCGGCGCTCGACTCTGCGGTGCGCCGGGGCGCAGCGACACATAGTGGCTGGGAATGGAAGAATACTGTATGGCTTTTGGTGAAAAATAGAATGCACAATGTGACGGGTTCATATTCTTTGCATGCCACGGAGGTGGGTGTATCAAAACGAGCAGAAAATACTCAACTGTTGAATGTGCGCGGCTTCTCGTTTCATCGCCGTGCCTTTAGTTGCGGTCCGATACCTCAACCGGTGAAGTTCGCCTACCTGGCTATGTTGCTAGCACCTATTTATTTAGAACTAGTGGATAAGTCAATGTTTCGCTATTGAAGTGTAATACACATAAAACGCTACTGGTCACGTGATTACTAATGTTTTACGCTACGCTCTGCAGAAACGACAAATATAATTATAGGTTTGATCTATATCCCGATTTAGGCATACTTTGGACAAGAAATATCCTATTGTTGAAACGTTCTCCCTAAAATGTGGGTACGCGTTCCTTATGACACTATCTTGGAGAAATTTGATTTACTTTTCCGAGATTCAAGTAATAATTCTGGCCGATATTTCACAATCGCAGGGGCAGAATACTCGGATGTCGGGAAGACACGATTAATTCTTGTGTGTGCGGTGGGTTGTATAGAGTTCAGCGGCACTTGATTCGTCATATGTCCCCGCATGTCCGATTCAATTCAAAATTCATTAATTTAGTTACTGAAAAACTTTAAAAATTTCAGCAACATCGGTCGAGTAGTTTTTGCGTTTATGTGCGATACACATACGCACATTCCGTTTATTTATATATAGAGTATTTTTTTTGTTATTGTAAAGTCGCTAATATTATAGAGCCTTTTCTCGATCACAACCCAGTAGGTTCTTTTCTTTCTCTACATCTTTTCGGGACTTTAAGTGCTCTGTACTCGGACATGTTTTGAGCTGATATTTCCAGTGCGAATGAAGAAATCTGTTGAAATGAAATTCATAAGATGTAACTGTGTAAGATTCTTAAATGATTGACATATTATTTTCTCTGCACAATTTGCTAGTATTAGTCGTACGTTCCGTCTATATTTCACGTTAATTTTCACCCTAACAAAAATTTTGATGTAAGATGTAGATTCGTTATTATACATTTAATGAGCTAAGACGATATATTGGTAGAAACAATTAAAGAGCAGTTACAATTAGGGGAGGGGGAGTGGACGAAACGTATGAAGTTATAAAAGTTTGAATATAATAAAAGGCTATAATAGTAATTGGAATAAGGGATTGGATTTCTCATTAAATTAAAGAGATAACATTCATTTAGATTCTGCCGAAAATCCATATGTTTTGCCTAACCATTTACTTTTCGAGTGACTGAAGACACTTTAAGGCGAAATATTGATGTCTAGTAGACTGTTTTGCATTTCACTTTACATACAAAATGTCCTTTGTACATCTTGAACACCTAGTTCCACGACGAGTAGGACACAAGTTTTAATTTCTTGTCTCCTTTTCACCAGTCAGAAATTTTTATTTTTCGTTTGTGAAAGAACTCCCAGTGGAATTGTTGGCTAGAGATTCGTTAAACATCTTCCATTAATCCAGAGAGTTGACCTGAAATGTAAAATATCTTTGAATACAATAAAATTCATAGACTGAATATATAAGTTCATTGACTGAATTGACCTATACTACGAATATATTAAGGTGGGAAATATCACTACTTTCCACATGATACGGATCGATATCCATTGGTATTTTATGCGAAAGGTTAAATGAAAAGGTCTGTGTTTTGTGAGCAGCAATGGCAAAAATAATGAAATTTAAAAAGAGAGTATATAATTAAGAAAACATTCGACTTGTAGCAAGGGGCAAAAAAAATTAAAAAATCTGAGCCATTTACATATTTAAGTTGATGTACCTATTATTCATTGCACTTTTCAAAATATTTACGAAATAATGTGCATTAAGAATTCTGATGAAAAATGTAACCATTCTTATTATACATTTTTTTCATCAAATAAAAACATTGTTTATCACAAACTATACAATTATAATAAACCTTACACTACTTAAAATTTTCGGAGACTTAATTACTAAAGAAAAGACAGAAAACATATTTCTGTTGGTTTAGTGGTTAGAAATCGTACTGGCAGTTACAGCAGAGAAGGAGCTTGAGGTAAATCTTGCAAAGCGATTGTCAGCGGTTTGTATCCCGCCCCCAAGAGCGAAGTAGCGCCAGCCATCACGCGCCATTCATATTAGAGCAGGCGGCGGTGCATCAGCGGCCGACGCGGCGCGGCGGCGGAAAAGCTCCGAGACACGACGCGCCGGCCGCCGCGCCGGCGGGGACGCGAGCGAGCGGGCGCTGTCACCGCCACCCTGCCACCCACGCCTCTAGCGCCATCCGCGCCGCCCCCAATGCCTCCCTAGCTAACGCCGACGTCCCCGCCGCTCTCTACCCAGCTATCCACACCGGCCCTACAGGCCCCGTCTCTCCATTCTCGTCGCCCCGCTGTCCCCGCCGGCCCACCGCCATCCCACCCTGCCGCCACCGCGCCTCTATCTCCACCTCTACCTTCCCTACCATCCTTCTACCACCGTCCCCACTTCCCTCGCTGTCTGCGCCATCTTCATCCCTCGACATCCCCCTCATCACAGACGTCTCCTGCCTTTCGTACTTCCACCTCGTTTACCCCGCCCCAACCAATCCCCGTCACGACCCAAACACGCAACACCGCATCCCTCTCCGTCCTCGTCCCATCCCCGTTCCATTTCTCCCCAGCATCCCTGGCACACCCAGCCCCTCAACGTCCCCGACCACGCCCCATTCTCCTTCGCTCTATTCACCGTGTACTCCCATCCCCGCCCGCTCATCTTCCAGCCCACTCCAGCCTACTCAAATCCCCGCCCACGCCATACCCAGCCCTGTCCACATCAGCATGATCCTCATGGCTGTGGTCATCGCCGCCCCCTCCACCGCAGCCAACACGCGTCTTCGGCAGCACTATCTCTTCTGCCACTGACCATCCCCTCCTCCGACACCGTCACCGCCCCTCCCCCCCCCTTCCCCCCGCAGACGAGCAGTCTTGCTCGGCGGAGTGCGCCTGCAATTTGGCTGCCACCAATTACCATCCCTCCGCCCTCCGCCCTCTGCCGCAGCCGCCGTTGTTCCGGGAGGGACATGACAGGGAAGCCGATGCTGCGCGCTTGTGGCGCGAGCTGCGACGGCCGACACGGCACTTCGCCTTATTTGTTTCAGGTGAAGCAGCGCCCTCCAATGCAGAACTGCACGCTTATGACTGGGGGGGAATTGATG
The DNA here is from genome assembly GCA_017312745.1 of Gryllus bimaculatus. Lineage (NCBI taxonomy): Eukaryota > Metazoa > Arthropoda > Insecta > Orthoptera > Gryllidae > Gryllus > Gryllus bimaculatus. The sequence goes on along the minus strand of BOPP01000175.1, from coordinate 1,345,736 downwards.
ACCCAAAACACCGCCAAAAATTATCAACAAAATGCTCTTTATTTATTTTGAAATGCCCTCAAGGCAAAGAAAAATGACGTAAAAAATTATCAAAACCCTTCATATGAACAACTTAAGCTGTTGGATTGGTTTCTGATGTAATTGACACTTCTTCCTTTCGTTCAAATGAACTCGACTTGCAAAGTTTTGGTTTGGTCTGTTCTGTATCACGAAATCTCTGTCTGTATTTATCCCGAAATGGCGCTTATTGGCATCACGCGAACAATAGATTACATACTCACAACTGATGAGATTGCAATTTCTGAGTGAAGATCAAATAGGGCACAGAGGAATTCTGTGGAAAACATTTATTGCATCTTGTAAATATTATTTGAAGCAAATGCCATTTAATGATATTAAATATTGATGAAATCAGCGAAAATCCTTTAGACATTTCGGAAAAGGGTAAAAAATGATTTATTAATCGAAATGAACCAGAAATGCGAAAAATGTCATATAAAAATAGATAATTTGCTTTTGACATAACATAAAATTGATGTCTAAATTAAAAGCTATTGTGCTGAAGTGAAAAGACAAAAATAACATTTCATTAAAACCCACCCCCTATTTATGATTTATGGTGATCCGACGAAATTTATCACATGGAGTCAGGATAAATGTTACAAACGTTTAGATAATGTAGAGAGATCGAAGACCAATTTTTACCAATGAACACGAGGTACACTTCATATAACGAAGTGACATTGACATCTGACTGGCAAGTAGATGTTACGTAGTTCACTTTTGTATGGCGTGTAGATGAAATATTTTTGAATGGGTCAGAAGGTATATCAGCCTACAACAGCTCGTTGACTTGCCTACCATTCGGGAGCAAGTGAAATTTATAATTTCGATTATCATTCATCTAATTTTTTGGAATCAAATAGATACTAAAGATACTTTGAAGATAGCCTTCAGATTATGTGACTCATTTCCTTTCCAAAAACATGAATATCTCCCAAAATTTCTCCTACATCTGAAATTAAGTTCTTGTAAATCGTTGCCACTGAGAGTTCGCAAATCTTGAACACTAATTATCCATTATCGATTTCTTCTGTGTTCTCTATCTGTTCGGTGCTCGTTATGCCACTCTTGTCCGAGCTTACGGTATTGCTGATGATCAATAACTTCAAATTAATTGCTTCTTTATATTAGTGTGTTCATCTTTAAAATACAAGGCCTTGTATTTCAATTTTTCATTATGTATTGCGCAATAGGTCTAATTCAATATTTGACTATGATTTCGCAAGTGGTTAGTTATAATTTATTGTTTATGTTCATTCATTTTTAAAATATATTTCTTTACCCAATGTCCGATAGAGCTGAAACCACCACTTTGTTCACGAGGAAGCGTTTTGTACGTTCATATCCATCATCAACAAAACGGTATTTGTTATAATTTGCTTTCTCTTTCACATCTGAAGTTTTCTGTTTCATATACATTTCAAACACATGAAAGCAATGAGACAAAAATGATACTATTTGCTGATGCCCTGATTTCTAGGAAACAAGAGCTGCTATTCGTGTTTGGAGCACCACGCTATCGCCACACGGAATCAAAAGGAAATACAAATAGAGCGTTCTGCAGTGATACATATAACCTCCGCCTGGAACAGTATTCTTCGACACACCGTAGCCAACTGATCGCGCAAAGAGCGTTGTAACAAAAACCGGAAATATCAGCAACGGTCACAGCGATGCCTCGGCCGCCCACTCGCCTGCCCGCCCGTTTACCTGCTCGCCTGCCAGCCCGCCCGCTCGGCTGGCAATGCGCATGCTTGTCCGCCAGCCCACTAGCCTGCCCGCCTG
>BOPP01000175.1:1332921-1343135 GCA_017312745.1 Gryllus bimaculatus | reverse complement strand
CTTTCTCCTTCCCTCAACATATCTTGCTCTTTCTTAATTTTCGCTTTTAGCTCACCTTCCCAAGTAGTAGCACGCTTTCCTATGTCTCTTTTACTTGTTCCCTCTCTTTTTCTGTCTTTCTTCACATACTCTTCCGTCGAAATATTTTCTTCAATCTCTTTAATCATATTTATTTTTTCTTGTTCTCTCCATTCCGCCGCTTCACTTGCTCTCCTGTCCTCCGCTCTCTTTTCAGTCACTGTCCATAATTTTCCCTCTTCATATCTTGTCTTTGATGGCTATATGAGCTGACCACACGTACCCGTTAAGCCAAGGCCGGGACGCTGCTGGTAGGCCTTGTGCCAAGTACGTACTCACATACCTCATGTCTTTGCTCATTCGTCACCTCTCCTCGTCTTCTCTCTTCGATGTTAGCCTCTTTTCTTTGGTCACTTTCACTCACCATCCTCTTCGCCCCGTCCTCTATCTCTGTCATAGACCGGGTTAGGTAGCGCAATTGATCAGAATACAATACCTCAGATCAGGAGGTGGGGTTCAAGTACTGGCAGCGGTAGGATTTTCGACACTGGCTTGTTAACTAGGTCGAATTCTGCCGCTTTCTGGAGAATTCTAGCGGCGGGATGTTTGGTCGGTAGTTTTCCGTGGCTTCTCCTGTGAAGACCAGGTGAATGCCAGAACAGTACCCTAAGAAGCAGGCCGCGGACCGCGCGCAATCTGTCCTTCCTCTTTCTCACCCCTGGCATACCCTTACACTAACATGCACTACACTACCGCATATGCCGGGAGCATAGATCATGTGCCGATTGTGGCGGTTCGCCGCTATTAAGAGATACGTGGTTGGGGAAACCCTACTAGACGTGTAAGTCATCGCCAGATTTCGCCATCCAGCGTGGCGAAGATGATCGTCACTACCCGCGATAAAACATTCACTACGTTTACGAGACTAATTACCTTAGCAATTCACAAATCAATCTGCCGTAGAAATTCGACACCTTCTGCCTGTGGGGCTCTCCCTCTTTCTTCACCGCCCTCCTCCTCGTCGCGTTATCCTGGGCTGCGTCCCCTTGAACTGTGGAGCTCTCATCAATCGCCCAGAATGACGTTCCCTTTGTCAGGGAGCAGATTCTGAGACTAGCGCCCCGAGTGGGGTTGGATTTCCCTTTGTAAGAGCCACCACTCAGACTTTGATGCGGCGACTAGAACGGTTCTCCGATTTTCTGGTTTCACAAGTTGTGTCTTTTCCTGGACCGACCCTGTGCTAACTTGTTTGAACGAGTTATACTAGTTTTTCACGCTCTCGTCTACAAGTGACTCCCACTGTTTTCAACTGCTGCTTGTTTCACGATACGTCGTATAACAATATTGTTTTCAGTATCTTTCTTGTTGATGTAACTCCATTTCTCAATCTTGCTTACAACACTCTTGCTCCTTCTGTTTCTTTAAATGTTGTCCGAGTAATCAATTCTTTGTAATTTGATTTTCTGGAGAACTAACCGTTCGTAATCCGCTATTGACGTCATCGTTTATTTAAAATTAAAACTCAAGAAGGGCTTCCTAACGTGGAATAATTTGCTGATTTCCTTTATAAACTGGCCCTCTGTCTTTCTTATATTCTGCAATCATTTTAGCACCAGTAACTACAGTTCCAATATTTTTTTATACTGATGTGCTTGCGATATTCACTATCCGCTTTGTTCCACGGAACGTACTATGCGTATTATCACGAACATCCCCTTGTCACATTCTGTACCATCTTCAAATTGTAAATACGAATGTGTGTTCTGATTCATAATTGCATAATTACGCAATTGATATATCATCCCAACACCCATTTTATGGGGTTTTAAATAAATAATAATAATAAATACACTTTTCCATTTAAAAGTTTTTATTCAGGTTGGGCAATGGCCCATGTTTTATAAAACTGAATGAGATAAATAATGAAATAAAGTAGGAAGAAACATCATTTATCTATCAGAAATTTCAAATGGAGTATGAGAAATATTTATCTCACTGTGAGTGATCGAGAGTGGAAGGAGAGGTGGCGACAAAAGTAGCATTGCGACTGAACAATCAATGTTGCATTCTTCTCAAGTTCGTAATTCTTGGCACTCTGGTAGTGAAGTAGTTTTGTCGACTCATGACTACCCTCGTTCTCTGACGACTAACTAATTTATCTGTAACAAAGTCGATAGTTCCACGTCAGACCGTTTAGTAACCACAATTTCATATCAATTGGTGCAGCCGTCAACTAGCTTATTAAGCTCGGAAAACTGATTTATATACCAGCTGGACTGGTGGAACAGGTACCAATGACGTTGGTTGAAATCCAGCTGACATGAAATATATTTAGTTGTGAAATGGTCTGCATCCTAAGTTCACTAGTATCGCTTTTGAACCTATTTCTTGCCGTAATTTCTTTCTCCAGCCCGATAACTAGTTTGTTGGTATTGTGTACGTGGTCCAACAGACAAATAGTCATTTGAAGCTTGTGTAATTTAGAAGCATCTTAGACTCCCTTCCTCTAACCCGCTCTATGCACAGAGTGGCTCACCAGGTGTAGTAGTCCCGAAATAAGCAGGTACTACGTCTGGCACGAGCTTACAAGCCACTTCGGTACGGCGTTTTTGGGAAGACCAGAAAGTAACGAGATGGTTGCACCTGGAGCTAAGCCCCAGCCCTTCACCCAGACCCAGAACATCGCCCTGTGGGCACCGAAAGGTGAAAAAACTGCTACACAGATCCAAACCTTCCACTTAATGAGAAAAACGTTATGATAGCGAGAATGGTCATGAAGGTAGACCAGTGCTGTATTGGAGTTAAACTATTGAACATTTGGTGTTTCTGAGTTCTGTAACCTGGGAACCCACTTGCATAAACGACCTTGCTTCGCTACCACCCGCCCGCGCATTGTCACCCTCGCTACACAATTTTGAGTCCGTGTCAAAGCTGAAACGTAGTCCCCCCACTGCCCCCACGTTGAAAAAATTAAATAATGTGAATGTTATCTAAAAAACTGTTAGTATTTTATTTGAACAAATAACAAAAAAATGCAACGTTTAAGTATCAGAAAAGTGTGGGAAATATATTTTAAATTCTAGTTATAAGTAAAGGTATTTAGTGACCAAATAATACACATATTTTCACAGTGAGCTTAAAATGCTAAAAAAGTTGTGTTTAGTAAGTGTTTAATAAAATCTCTTGTTGTTCTACATGAAATAATAAATATGAATTTCAGTATAACCTATTTTAATGTTAGCGTCATTTGATTTATTCCATAAGGGTCGTATCTTGTAAGTAATTATTATAAAGAACTATTTAGTAACAAAATTAATTGACCATTTTATGAAATATCAGACTACTGAACCGCGAGTTATAACATTACGATTACGATTTTCTCGCGTCCTAATTTATTATTTAATTTGTTAATAATTTCTTCTGTCAGTCCCATCATCGGGCCCCTTGACTTGCAGGGCCCTGGGACCGCCCTGGGTCTCCCCATGCCAAGCGCCGACAGTGACTCCTCGTCGCCTCGGGGTGTTTAGAGAGCGTCTAAGCTGCGCGCTATCGGCTGACTACTGTGGCTCTGGCAGCTATCGACGTGGCAGGAGCACTATCAATAGATGCGGGCAGGCGGCGGAGGCGGACGGGGCCGAAGGGGGTGGGTGGGGCGAATGAGGAGCGGGGGCAGCGGGGGGCCCTGGAGCGACGGAAACGGGAGGGCGGAGGGTGGCGGCGAGACGCTGAGTGACGGCGGCGGTGGCAGCGGTGGAATGCTCGAAGGCTTTCGTGGCGGTGCGGGCGATGGCTGGAGGCGCGAGGGGGCGACGGGTGTGACGAGACTGGAGAGGGTGGCGCGGGGCGGTGTGGAAGAATGGCAAGAAGGGGTGGAGGCTGGCTGTGGTGACAATCTGCAGCGATGAATGGAGGCATGAGGGCGAAAGGCGGAATAGGCTAGGTGATGGGGCGTCTAGGTCGGCCGGGCACTGCGTCGGCCAAGGTGTGGGTGTGGCGGGCGACGAAACGTCATGCCTGCGGGATGGCTAAGTGGTGGGGGCGTCTGGAGAGGCGGGTTCTGGCGACGGCTAAGCAATGGGCCGGCGGGGGCAGTTGGGCGCGAGGAGGGCGGCGGGGGCGTGATCGGTGGGTGAACCTAGGACGGTGGTGCCGCGGACCGGCTAGGCGGTGGGGGCGCTAAGGCGGCGTCTGGGACCGGAGGGGGGTGGATTCGCTTGCGAGGCGTTCCATCATGCTGTCATTTCAGATGTTCTTTCGGAGAAAAAGGCGCCTCTCTGGAAGGATGAGGTGTTTGTCCTTAGTCGCGGCGCCGCGCCGCCCCGCCGCCGCCGCCGTCGTCGGTGACCGACGCGGGGAGGGGGCGGGGCCGCCTCGCTGACGGCGGGGGATCCTGGGGGGGCCCCCCCCGGGCCCCTTTCGGGGGTTTTTGGGGGGGGAAATGCGGTCTCGCCGGGGAGGAAAAAGCGCGTGGGAAGGTTGCGGAGGCCGAGGCGATAGGGTGTAGCGGTTGTCAGATTAGTGCCAGGGGATGCGGGTGTTGTTTCGCAGAGGAGTCGCCGGTGCTAATTGTGTAAAATGCAAGACGCGGTATGTCGTTGGAGTGATCATTTTTATCCTGAGCTGCAGAATATGACTAATGGTGAACGTTTTGAAATTTCATGTCGGTTTATGCAGGGTGAATTCGTTCTCAAAAAATTCAAACCCAACCACGCCTTTTCAATTTTAGAGGTCACATCTACACCAATTGTTTAAGTGAGAATCCCTCTTTTACTACATGTAGGCCACATGTAGGGAAATAATTTATTATTTTACGTAAAGTTGGTAACTGTTTTACTGAAATTTGCCTTTTCTGAAATGTTACTGCAAATTCATTTGTGAATATTCTGAAAAGCACAATTTCCACGTCTTAAAGTAAACTCAGTAAAGCATTTTCTTTAACTTCCAGGCTGAAAATTTCCTTAGTAATTCACAAAACCACTCCAAATAAGGACAATTATTTATTGTGAATATATTTGTTTTCTTAATTAACATGTTTGTCTTTTTGTCAATATTACTAGATGGTAAATATGTCTTGCCTTACAACGCGATGTATGTTTATTGTTCAGTGCAATTCAAATCTCTCTGAAAGCGGCGGAGGAGAAACGCGCCCAAAGCAGTGCTTAAGGAGATCCACAGAAATCGAAATATCGAAATCTTATAACGAGGGAAGAGTAGACACGTGCGATAGAGTAACCTTCACACTTACTACAAAATTACCTCATAAATAACTATCTTAAGTTTTCAGGTAAAATTACTGCATGTTTAAACATCAGAACGTCTTTCACTCACTTGACCACGGCATAGCATGTGGCTCTACGATCAGAGTTCGGATCCTTTCACGAGAGTGGGTTCGGAGGTGGTTCGGAGGTGAGTCTCGTTACCTGCTTATTCTAGCTACATACATCATATACTCCACAACTCTCATACATGTGAGAGTCTGATTCCTGTGTGTGTAGAAAAAGGGCATCAGGGCCAGGCTCTAAACAAGTATACAGTTTACAATAATTATAACCAATCGAGTCTCTGCATTTATAGGGTGTCTCCTATACATCAAAGCCGCGAAAAGAGACCGTCTGTTATGGCAAAGAAAATAACTTCTGAAGAGCAAAAGCGTGCTGTAAGACCCTGTAATCCGCTAAATCCGTTGTACAACAGCCGCACGGAGCGGAGACGCGAAAGCATTCCAACGCTGGTCGTCAGAAATGTGCTGTGTGCGCAGCCACTGTAGCAGTTAGTCAGTTGAGCGCGCAGCGAAGGCGGTCAGCCGGCCCAACGAGGCATTACGTCCCAGAGGAGACAATCCCCGGACGTCTATGAACGGATTTCCACGAATGGAGGTGAAACAAACGAGTCTCAAGACGGCATTCCGCGTTGACGGGTTAAACTAATTACCAAGACGTGCAGGCGTCGCGTGCTCACTTTTTCTAGTTCCTGCAGTCTGTCGGGTGATGCAGACGTCATCGTGGATCACGTGAGGCCACACACCGTAGGGTACAGAGCAGAAATGGTCAAGTGGGGCGGCTTCTTTGGCGTGCGGTGCCCCAGTGCTACTCCGGCAAGACATATATCTAAGTTGTATTTTATTCTGTTTACTAATGCACTGTCCAATTTTTATCTATATATTTACGTTTTACGTGGTTAGCCGAAAGAGCCGGAGTAATGGCTTGAGTCTCGCCACATAAATAAAGTCACTGTTATTATTATAATTATTAATACGCCAGCTACTAGTGTGTCCCCATTAATTGTTGAGTAAGCTAGAGGGGGAAAGAACCTCGGTTTCATTGATTGATGATTCCAGGCACGCCAATTCCTAAGGCCATTCGTCCCGTAAGTGTAGTGCACAAATTTATGGCTGAAGGTGGCGGTGATCTTCCTGCGTTTACATGACGAGATACGGCGCTCACCGAGACAAGCTCTAAGCTCCCAACTGATCTTGCAACATCCATGCTAATGTAGTGAATATGGTGTGTGTGTGTGAGTGTGTGTGTGTGAATAAGGGTGAGAATAGGACAAGAAGACAAAGAAGAGGAAGGAAAGATCACGCGCCCGTGGCCCGTTCGTTAGCTTCGGCATTCGCGTGGTATTCATCCGGGAAATCACGGAAAATTATTGATCAAAGCTTCTGACAACTGAATTCGACCTAGCTACGTAGCTAGCTAGGAACGTCTGCCACCACCGTCGAGACTCGAACTGTAGGACCTCCCTATCAGAGGCACTGCAGTGGCATCAAGTAATGCTTTGAGCCACCTAAGCCGGAATGCGTTTGGCTGTTGGCAAATAAAATGCGAACCGCCGTTGGCAGTTTGGCCTCAGTTCTTGCATTTGAGCAGCACTGGCCCCGATCTCCACCGATGGCGCTCGGGTTTGGAATCTCCGCCGCGTGTTGAACGGATATTTCAGTGGGTAAAGAATATTTCACCGGAGTGAACATTAGAATGGCGACTGTGAGAAGTGGGTCTAGCGCGCAAGGCGCGTTGCCCACCACCCCGCCGCAACACCCGCGCCGCCGCCCCGCCGCCGCCGGCCCCCCGCCGCCCCGGCCCGCCCTCGCCGCCCTCGCCGCGCTCGCCGCCTCGCCCTTCGCCGACCCGCGCCCCGCCGCCGCCCCCGCCGCCCTGTCCCCCCCAGCCGCCCCCGCCGCCCCGCCGCCCCCGCGCCGCCTCCCGCCTCCCGCCGCCCCCGTTGCCCGCCGCCCCGCCGTCCCGCCGCCACTCGCTCGCCCACTCGCCGCACCCGCCGCCCCCGCCGCCCTCGCCGCCGCGCTTCGCCCGCCACGCTCGCGACCACGTCGCCCCCACCGCGCACCGCCGCCCCGCCGCCCACGACCGCCCCGTTGCCCCCGCGCCCCGCCGCCCCACCGCCCCGCCGCCCCCCCGCCCCGCCGCGCGCCCACCCGCCCGCGCCCCGCTTTTTCCGCACCGTCCCGCGCGCGCTCGTACCCCGCCAGCGTCCGCCGCCCGTTGCTTTGCACCCGTGCCCCGGTACCGGCACTGCCATCCTCCGTCAATGTCCTACGATCGCCCCACCGCCTCTGCTCCCCACCTCTTCCGCCCCCGTCTGATGAGTTATACGCGTCACATCTCGTCTCCCGGGGATAACTCTCAGCCCCAGTGACCCCTGACCCCACTCCCCCTCTCGCCCTCCCGACCAGCAGCGTGACACCGCGTGGAGCAGTAAATGGAACAGAGCTGCCCACAGCGTTCTACCCCTTCGTACACGATGGTAGTGCATTAGCTACCTGTCCCCGCAGAGAGGGAATAGCGTTTGCGTAGGTGAACACAGTCTCTGGTGGAGAGTTGGAGACGACCACCCGAACCCCTACTTTCGAGGCGGCTCTCCATCTTAGCTTCAAGGTGGAGGCAGGGAGTAGGCGATGTCCAAGCTCCTGGTTCAACCCGGCAACCCACCAGTTGGGAACCTGGCGCGCAGACCTTAGGGCAGGATTGGGTGAAGGAGACCCCCTGGAAAAGCCCGGCGTGAAAATTGATACCTCCCGTCAGGTTGCCCTGGATCTGGCGAATACACGTCAATATGCAGTATATGGCAATGAGTGGACCGGAGCCGCTCGGGTGGCTCCTAGTTGGACTCTTGGCTTCGTCGTGGCAATGGCCCAACATTCTGGGCAAAGAGGATGGACCTGTCCCGGCGCATTGTTTTGTCTCTAGTAGTAGCCTGGATAGCTATGACCTCCGAGCTTGCAGGGCGGCCAGACCCAGGCATTGTATGGGGAAGTTGCCGAGACGACGTACTGGGTTCCGGCCACGTGCGGATATTGTCCGACCGCTGTACTTGCGCGGCGACAGGGGGTGTGGATACAGGTTGGCGACTAGGAGCCCACCCTCGGGTCTAGTGCCCCCTAATAAAACAAGAGAGAAAGCAACACTAGCTACCTGTAAGAGTTGATAAAAACAAGCGGAATATACTAATTAATGACACATTCCAAAATGTAGGTTAATCACTGCTAATGCGCGGAAGACATCGGTATTTGGCTGTTTTTTAAGGAATCACGCAAGGCGAGAAGTGTGCGGCATCATCTTCAAAGCCATTGGCGTGCTAGTAAGCAGCCCCACAATACTCTAATTGGTCATTCTCACAAAGATAGTTTCCTTCCTACTAATCATGTAGCATTTAGTACAGCGTCATAGGAATGAGACTTAAGTATCTGTCTACCGACTCGGCACGCAACGAAAGGTTAAAATGGATCGGTGGAAAATGTTTTTATTCATTGCAAGGATGTAAAATAACTTACCTAACTTTAACATCCTAAAAGGTTTAAATGATGTTTTAATTTAAAACTAACTTGTTAATTAAAATGCGTGTTTATTAATGAATCAGTATTGTCTCGAATTAACAGTACATATATAATACCTGACTCTGGTTTTACTTGAGCGCTGCCGCGTTTGTATTTCGCTCGCAATATTTATTCGAAAGGGAATTCTCTAGTGGATAGAAAACAAGAAATACAAACGCTTTTGTGATCATTAGAAATGCTTTATTTCTCTTATTAAGAAAGAATGACAATTATTTCTACGTAAGACGTTGTAAAATTCAAGTTGTCATATATTCATTATATAGTTTGCGAGTAAATTAAGGAATGGATTTTCGGAATAATAATTTCATTCATTCTACACAATTGGTTAAAATATTAATGGTGATTTTAAAAATTAACGAAGTTCTAGCATCTTAGGCTAGAAAACCCAAAATTAGATTAATAATATTTGTAATAATAGGACTTGTTAATAGATTGCATTCAAATATTACATATCAACGTGGCCACGAGAAAATTAAACATTATTTAAAAAATATTTTAACGGAATCAAATAATGTATAACACATATTAAATAATGACACTTATTTTATATACATGATGTTGCGATAGAAATATTAGTAATTTACATCATATTTGATGTTAAGTCCTTCTAAAAAACGAAATATGTTGATTTGATTGCCAAAATGTAACACCGGCAATAAAAAGGAAAACATTTAACTGTGTGTTCTTTCTTTAAAATCACCTTTCGTTAAGCTCTGAGAATTTCATTATTAATGAACGAGAACCGTAACATTCTATTCTCCTGTCGTGGAACAGTGGAAAGTACATTTTATGCGCCAAATATATTTCAATATAAACTTTAAAAATCGCTTTCGGGCGGACGTCGCGCACCGGAGAACGGGCCAGCCCCTCTAAAAAAAGTATCCCGGGGGCCGAGACCCGGGACGAAATGGGACGTTTTAATCCCGGCCACTCCGCAAAGAGACACTCCCGCGGCATTTGCGACACTCGCACCGGCGCAGGACGCGAACCGGTAATGGCGCCGTGAGAGGGAGAACTCGGAGCTAATAAACCCTTTGGCGTGCGCCCTCTCCCCGCTGCCGCCCTCCCGACGCAGTGGCACCCGCTCCGCCGTCCCTGCCTCTTTTGCCCCTAGCATCCCGCGGGGGACGGGTTGGGCGGTGGCAGGAGTACGCGCTACAGGCGGGTAAGAGTGCAGAGGGTGGCCATGGCGCCCGGCAAGTGAGCGACAGGAGGTCTCGGGGGCGGGGGGCTGGGCATTGTTGTGGCCAGAGGTCGGTGCGGGCGAAGCCAGCGCTTGTGGCGGTGTTAGCAACGGCGGAGGGTTCGGGCCAGGAGGGTGGCGGAGCGAGGGGCTCGGCGGCGG
>BOPP01000175.1:1310342-1332896 GCA_017312745.1 Gryllus bimaculatus | reverse complement strand
TTTAAAATATTGATATATTTTTTATACCGACTTTTCAAACGACATTGGCACTCAAATAAACAATTAAAAAAAGATTTGTTGACCGCATCACGTAATGCCATCTGCCACCCGTCCGGCATCGTCCAGGTAGGCGTCAATTCAGGACGTCCACACACAAAGCCAGCTTGTAATATTTTGTCACATATATGAAAACACACAACTAAGCAGAAGCGGTCGCCAATGGAGGTTTCTGACGCACTCTATCTTGGGTTCTTTCTGAAACAAATGATATTGGGAGTGCGTCCATGACGCCGTGTGCAAGTTTTCTTTTCAGATATTTCGGAGTCGAGTTGTGTAAACAAACATCTAAGAACCGCAAGCATTGATCTGTGATAAGTAGGACAAGGAGCCTTAGAAAAGTATGAATACTTGTGTTAGTTCCACATCTTAATATAAAAAACATAAGGTTACAGGAGAATAATACAAAAATATGTAATTGACGTATAGCGTTCATTACAATCAGCATCGTTCGTTGATAAGTTCGAAATTGACTGAATAAACGTAGATAATATTAAAATGTGCCATGACAGAAAACTTTGTGAAAATGCCTTTCAATTGAGGAGCACTTAACACATAAAGTGGGACTCGTGCAATTCCACCAGAACAGGTGAAAATGATGAAATTACGTGCCAAGCTGGTCCTTAAAAAATGCTTACCCTACTGTATTAATAGAAGAACTGAATTACCTTGTCCTTCTGCTACATGCGAGAGGCTTGCGTCACCTAAATACAGAGACGTTTAAGACAACACGTGAGTGCGTTTTCGGAGAAATGGCGATTACCAAAAGAAAGAAAGCGTTAGCCCGCACAAACTACAGAAAATATATATGACTCTTAAGAGAAAGTTTTCGTGTAGAAGTCGGATACGTCATGAAAGTTCAGAGGGCAGTCAGATTTACTGAATACATTTATTTATATACTTATTCTCAAAGCAAATATGGTTACAGAATTGGAAGATGATTATCAAGCTTGTCGGTTATAATGAACCGTCCAGCACGGTCTGGAATATCTCGCTGTTATTTAGTCTTCAAAGATTACTTGCTAAAGATGCGAGGAACTTTGGTCATTTCAAACCCATTGCACATGTCTTGGAACAGAAACGTTTCGATCCACCCTCCCCAATTTTCCATACTGTCTTCTGGGGTTACTAATATCTGCCAGGATTTTAAACCCTTTTTTCAAAGCGAACCCACCTTCAGTGACCGAATGCTTTCTCCACGCTCATCAGATCATTAACATTCTTACGATGTACATTATTCATTATCACGTTAAGACGATAATGACAGTTGGATAAAATATAAAAAGATATTGGGTTTCTTAAGAATATTTCTTGTACCATTACTATTTACAGACATTTAAACTTTAAAAGGGAAGCCTTGGGAGGAAACTGAAAAACCCCAAGGAATAGGTAAAAAAGTTAAACATAATGTGATTAGATAAAAAACATGCGGTAAAAAGTGAATTCTGGGAAACAAGGCAGGGAAAAAAAAGAAAGACAAAGTGAACGAAAATAGTTGGGTCTCGATCAACTTCGATGGGAGATTTACGCATAATAAGAAGAAAAAACCAGAAAGAAGGAACGAACAAAAGAAAGCAGGCTGAAAGATAAAATGTCAATCGGACTATTGTCCAGTATACTCATAAACTCTTCAAATGTATTTTCTTTTTTATCGACCACTATCAGTAGGGGAGGAATTTACATGAAATGTTCACTTTTTCCCTGTTCATTTTATAGACAATGCCTGTTAAGGTATAGAATTCATTTTACAGTTATGACAAAACAATATGACCCTTTTTATACGTCATTTTTCTGTATGTTTCGCCTATTTTCGATTAATAAGGCCATTTTTTATACTTTTTTATGTTATTTTAATATGCATTTTTTTCGCTGATTACAACGATTTTAATGTCATGACTACTTTGGCTTCAAATAATAATGTTACAAAGTGCAACAAATGTTCAGCACAGAATTCCTGAGTAGCTATTCGGATTTCTTCCATCATATATTGTAATGCCAGCCGTTAGTGCGAACTAGTAATTAATGTAGGTTGTTCTGGTGACGCCTATCGGTGTCCAGTGCCAGTCTCTGGTCGACTTTGCGAGGTAAATAAAGGCCGAGACTTTTCTTATGCAGAAACAGTTCCACACCAAACGTGCCGAACTTAGTTCACTATTGAACACAAAGGAAGAGCCATCGGTTTACATCAGTAACATATCCAGCCTTAGCTTGTGAACATTGAATAGCTTAAGTTGTTTCATTCCACTGTAGTGGTCTTCGGATACAACTTTTCTTTTGTCTGGTTTAGGGCATTTTTCAAGCATTTTATTGATCATTTTTGGGCCAATGTTGTTGGGTACGATTAAGAATCCACTCTTACTTCTACTCATCAGCTACCGAACATTCTCCTTCCAGACTTCAATGCAAACGTACTTTTCTTCACAAATCGCCTCCGCTCTCGCATTTCCACGCTGCCCTTTGTCGCAGCCTCCACCGGTGCTATTGGCGCCCCTCAGACCGCAGCGCGACGCAGCTCTATCTCTTCGGCTCTTGTTCCCGCCATCCTGTTCCGTCCCGTTCTTCGCGATCAGAAGGGTCGAAGGAACGCTTCACAGAGCGCGGCAGAAGAGGACGCAACCGGCCCCACCCGCCATTCAAGTATTAGCTCGAGCGTGGCGGCCCGCAATGTTTTATGGGATACTCGGCGCACCGCCGCGCCGCGCCGCGCCGCGCGGTCCCGTAGCCGCGGCTTATTTCTTTCAAGCGGAAAACAGAAGCGCGGGTGGCGGCGAGGGTGGGCTGCGGAGGGAAGAGGTGGTTGCATTCAGGAGCGGGAGTTGCCAGTGGAGACTGGAGAGTAGCGTATTGGCGGATTTGAGGGTAGAACGAGGTGGAAGTTGACATGTAAGAGGGGAGAAGGAAGCGGATGCCAATTGCAGTGACGGAGGTGGAGATGGAGCGAAGGATTGAGGCGCGGGAACTGGATCTGTACCTAGGCTGGCGGCGGAAGCGGCGGGACGGGTGAGGTGAAGTGGAGGTAGAATTTGAAGTGGAGAAGAACGAAGTAGAAGAGGCAGTGGGTGTAGTCTGGAGGCAGTTGGTCGTGAGGCGTTACGGTGTCCGAAGCACGGGTGGAGATGGTCACGGCAGATGAATGTGTGAGAGGTAGGCGCAGGCAGTTGCGTGGATGGGGACGGGAAGGGGGCGGAGGTGGCGCCGTGAAGAAGTGCTGGCCAGAGGCGGGAGCAGTGAGAAGATGGCGGTTGCTCCTGTGGTGAATGGTGGGCGAGACGGACGGCGGCAAGGGAAACAGGCGCATGCAGGGCAGGTTTGGAGCTAGGGTTGCAGGTGAGGAGTCTCGAAAGAACGCCAGAGTCTAACAAATGGGCCAATGAGACATGCAACGAGGTACGAATATGGCCAGAGGTGTGGACGAAAGAAACAATACTACGTGGTGGAAGAGTTTGGCGAAAGAAAAACAATCTGTTTACGGGCGGTGCAATGAAAAGCAGCAAGTGGTTGGGTTGAGCAGAGCTTAGGCACGCGGCGTGTTTGTGGCGAGATATAGCGGACAAGAGGGTGCACATGCGCGAGGGCCAGGAGTGGTGGTTGGGCCCGCGGAAGATGCGGACAGAGGGGCGACGGACTGAGGGCGCGGGGAAGGATTGGCGGTGCGAGGCTCGCGGGCGCTAGCATGGCGGGGGGGTCAGAGGTGCAGGAGTGGTGGCCATGGCGCCCGGAGTGAGCGATAGGGAGGTCGTGGGAGGGCGGCCGATGGGCTGGCTATTAGTTGTGGCCAGAGGTGCGGTGCGGCGAAGCCAGCGGGCTCTGTGGCTGGGTGGGTATAATAATCAGCGCGGAGGTCTTCCCAGGGAGCGTCCGGGCGGGAGGCGAAGGCTGCGCGAGGGCGCTGCGCTGATAAGCGCAGGGGGCGGGTGACGCAGGTCGGGGAGGCATAGGATCCATCAAGAACGACGACAGAAGGGGGCTGGCCGATACTCAATTGACCGACGGCTCCCTATAGGGGTGCCTGCGCGAGTGTGCGCACGGCAGAATGACTACGCCACGACTGCGGGTATAATTAAGCATTCGAGTATACGCCGGCACCGGCCGGGAATTCCCGTACAGCGCCAACGGCCATCTTCATGTCGAGCAAAGAGAGAGAGAGAGAGAGAGAGAGGAGAGGGAGAAAGAGCAGAGAGAGAGGAAACGAGGGAAAAAACAAACAAACAAAGAGCTACTACACCGCGCGGGACGCGCGTGACAAAATAATAATCATAAAAACAAACTTTATGCAGATAATTTTCGTGCTAACTTGTATAATAACGCCGTAGTGAGCATAATCCGCTGAGGGCTTTGTGCCCATGCAAATGGAGATTGCACCGGGAAGAAAATGGAAGAAAGTTATTCTTACGGCTGGGGCAGAGCCCGGCCTGCGGAGGAGACGCGTTTCGCGTGGGTGGCGGGGGGGGAAGGGGGACGAGGCCACCCGGGCGGCCGCCCCGCGGGACCGGCCACCGCGTCCAGTTGGGTCGGGACGCGCCAGCCAGACGCGAGGGATGGGGAGAGAGGGGGGCGAGGCGATTTTCTCGAGAGACGAGTGGACGAGGTGATAATGGAGGAGTCGATTGTGGTGGGGTTGGTGATGGTGGAGGTGTGGAGGGGTGATTGGAGGTGGTGGCTGGCGTGATGGCTGATGTTGGAGGATTGAGTTGCGTATAAGAGATATCAGAGATGCAGTGCGATGATTGGCGAACGGTTTGTGCGTGGTTCGTGAGGAAGGGGGCGGGAGGCGTTTGCGTGTGATAGTTCACGAGAGCAGAAATGGCGATGGGTGGCATGCAGTAGTAGCCATTCAGGTGGGCTGGATGAGGGTGTGGCGTGGCGTGAAGAGGAGTCGGGGGAATATTGCAGAAACGAGAAGTAAGCAACGAGGCAGATCGGGCGCGTGGGGAGGGAGGGACGTTGTCGGAAGGAGAACCGGGGCTAGGCGAGGCGATGTGCAGAAAACGTCAGTGAGCAGCAGCGAGGCAGGGTTGAAACGGGATGGGAAGCGCGAGGATGCATACGCGACATAATGCGGTAAGGGGTGGTTGCGTGAGGTGGCCGGGGCTTCGGCGGATGCGGGAGGGGCAGCGGGGGGCGGGGCGGTTCTGTGAGGGTGCCAGCGTGAGGGGGTGGAGACGGGAGCGGCGGCGTTTCGGCGGGGCGGCAGGGCGGCGGGTGGCGGGGGTGGCGCCCTCGCCCTGCTCTCGCCCCGCTCCTGCCCCCACCCCGCCTCCATGATCGCCTCCGCCATTGCCAAACTTGCCGCGCCCTGCCTCCCACACTGCTGCTATTGCCAACACTTCCACCACTAGATTGTTTCTTTCGCCACCATCACGTTCATCATGGCCATTGTCTCTGGTTCGAGACTCCTCCACCTGCAACCCTAGCTTCACCATTGCCCTGCATGCGCCTGTTTCCTTGCCGCCGTCCCCGCTCTCTGCCACCATCACCACAGGAGCAACCGCCATCCTCACTGCTCCCGCCTCTGGCCAGGCACTTCTTCACCGCCAACTCCGCCCCCTTCCCCGTCCCCATCCACGCAACTGCCGCGCCTACCCTCACACATTCATCGCCGTGACCATCTCCACCCCGTGCTTCGGACACCGTAACCTCCACGACCAACTGCTCCAACTACACCCACTCCTCTTCTACTTCGTTCTTCTCCACTTCAAATTCTACCTCCACTTCACCTCACCCGTCGCCGCCGCTTCCGCCGCCAGCCAGGTACACCAGTTCCGCGCCTCAACCTTCGCTTCCATCTCCACCTCCGTCACTGCAATTGGCATCGCTTCCTTCTCCATGTCAACTTCCACCTCGTTCTACACCTCAATCCGCATCTCTACCTCCGTCTCCACTGCCAACCGCTCCTGACTGCACCACCTCTTCCTCTCGCAGCCCACCCTCGCCGCCACCCGCGCTTCTGTTTTCCGCTTGAAAGAAATACCGCGGCTACGGCGGGACCGCGCGGCGCGGCGCGGCGCGGCGGTGCGCCGAGTATCCGATAAAAACTATTGCGGCCGCCAGCTCGAGCTAATTACTTGAATGGCGGGTGGGGGCGGTGCGTCCTCTTTCTCGCCGCTCTGTGAAGCGTTCCTCGACCCTTCTGATCGCGAAGAACGGGACGGAACAGGATGGCGGGGAACAAGAGCCGAAGAAGCTGCGTCGCGCGCGGTCTGAGGGGCGCCAAAGCACCGGTGGAGGGCTGCGACAAAGGGCAGCGTGGAAATGCGAGAGCGGCAGAGGCGGATTTGTGAGAAGTACGTTTGCATGAGTCTGGAAGGAGAATGTTCGTAGCTGATGAGTAGGGAGTGGATTTTAATGACCTAAAACATTGCCAAAAATGATCAATAAAATGCTTGAAAAATGCCCTAAAACAAAGAAAAATTGATCGAAACCACTACAGATGAACAACTTAAGCTATTCATGTTCAAGCTTAAGCTGTATATGTTACTGATGTAATCGAGGCTTCTTCCTTTTGTTCAAGTGAACTAAGTTCGCAAACGTTTGGTGTGGACTGTTCTGCATAAGAAAATCTCGGCCTTTATTTATCGCAAAATCGACAGAACTGGCACTGACACCGATAGGCATCACAGAAACCTTACATTATATAGTTCGCACAACGGCTGGCATTACAATATATGAGTGAAGAAATCGAATAGGCTACTCAGGAATTCTGTGCTGAACATTTGTTGCACTTTGTAAATATTATTTGAAGCAAGTATATGACATTAAAATCGTTGTAATCAGCGAAAAAATGCATTAAATATGACATAAAAAAGTAAAAAAATGGCTTATTAATCGAAATAGGCGAAACATACAGAAAAATGACGTATAAAAATGGGTCATATTGTTTTGTCATAACTGAAAATGAATTTCTATACTTAACAGCATTGTTCTAAAATGAAAAGGGAAAAGTTGACATTTCATTAAATTCCTCCCCCTACTGATAGTGTCGATAAAAAAGAAAATACATTTGAAGGTTTATGTATACTGGACAATAGTCGATTGACATTTTTATCTTGTCAGCCTGCTTTCTTTTTGTTCGTCTTCTTTCTGTTTTTCTTCTTTATTATGCGCTAAATCTCCATCGAGTTGATCGAGACCCCAACTATTTTCGTTCACTTTTGTCTTTCTTGTTTTTTCCCTGCCTTTGTTTCCAGAATATTCACTGTTTTACACGCATTGTTTTTATCTAATTCACATTATGTTTACTTTTTTACCTATTCCTTGGGGTTTTCAGTTTCCTCCAAGCTTCCCTTTTAAAGTTTAAATGTCTTAGAATAGTATGGTACAAGAATATTCTTAAGAAACCCAATTATCTTTTTATATTTATCCAACTGTCATTATCGTCTTAACGTATATGAATAATGGTACATCGTAAGAATGTAATGATCTGATTGAGCAGTGAGAAAGCATTCGGGTCACTGAGGTGGGTCGCTTTGAGAAAAAGGGTAAATCCTGGCAGATATTAGTCCCCAGAAGACAGTATGGAAAATTGGGGAGGGGTGTCGAAAACGTTTCTGTTCCAAGGACATGTGCAGTGGTTTGAAATGACCAAGTTCCTCGCATCTTTAGCAAGTAATCTTTGAGACTGAAATAAAGCGAGATATTCCAGACCGTGCTGGACGGTTCATTAAACGACAAGCTGATAATCATCTTCCAATTCTGTAACCATATTTGCTTTTAGAATAAGTATATAAATATGTATTTCAGTAATCTGACTGCCCTCTGAACTTTTTCATGACGTATCCGGACTTCTACACGAAATACTTTCTCTTCAAGAGTCATATATATTTTCTGTAGTTTGTGCCGAGGCTACTGCTTTCTTTCTTTTGGTAATCGCCATTTCTCCGAAAACGCACTCACGTTTTGTCTTAAACGTCTCTTATTTAGGTGACGCAGCCTCGAGTAGCAGAAGACAAGGTAATTCAGTTCTTCTCAGTTAATACAGTAGGGTAAGCATACTTTTAAGGACCAGCTGTGCACGTTAATTCATCATTTTCACTGTCTGGTGGAATTCACGAGTCCCACTTTTGTGTTAAGTTGGCTCCTCAATTGAAGGCATTTTCACAAAAGTTTTCTGTACATGGCACATTTTAAAATTATCTTACGTTATTCAGTCAATTTCGAACTTATCAACGAACGATGCTGATTGTAAGAACGTATACGTAATTACATATTTTTGTATTATTCTTCTGTAACTTAGGTTTTTTATATTAAGATGGTGGAACTAACACAAGTATTCATACTTTTCTAAGGCTCTCCATTGTCACTAACTTCACAGATCAATGCTTGCGGTTCTTAGATGGTTTTGTTTACACAACTCACTCCGAATATCTGAGAAAGAAAGCTGCACCGCGTCATGGACACACTCCCAATATCATTTGTTTCAGAAAGAACCCAAGAGTAGAGTTGCGTCAGAACCCTTCCATTGGCGACCTTCTGCTTAGTTATGTGTTTCATAATGTGACAAAATATTACAAAGCTGGCTTTGTGTGTGGACGTCGTGACATTGACGCCTCCTGGGACGAGTGGCCGGACGGGTGGGCAGATGGCATACGTGATGCGGTCAACAAACTTTTTTAATGTTATTTGAGTCCAATGTCGTTTGAAAAGTCGGTATAAAAAATATATCAATATTTTTAAAATGAATTTAAAAGTCGGTGTTATGTGAAAACTTATATTTTAAAAATTAAAATATATTCTAAATGTTTAAATAATTATAAAAAATCATCTTATGAGAATATAATTACAAAAAGTATGTATCATAATTTCAAAAAACTCATAAATAAGTTTCAAGTCACTACAAAACAAAGATGTTTTAATACTGTACGATTTAATGTGGAATGACTCAAAGGTTGTTTTAAACCACAACAATTATTCCTAATGCAAACAAGAGGGAGGCATTTTTTAAAAATAATAGGTTAATGATAGAAATTATACCACAGATTTCATGATTGTCGTCCCCTTAAAAATTAGTTTGCTTTGTTTAATATGCATGAAGTGTTTAAGAGAAAGGACCACTGACCTTTATTCCTTATTCCATGTTTTTATTTAGTTTTTGTTCGCGCAGAAAAAAACAGAAGAGTTTTTAATTGAACCACGGAGAGAAATGTGTATTTTATGGAAGAAAATTCATTTAAATAAAAATGTATGAATAGTATGAGGGCGCTTTGTTGTTGTCTGGATAAAAGATTATTTAATTAATATTTTCATTTTGATGAGCGAGTTTCACATTTTTGTACGGCTGCTGTTGAAAGGTATGATTGTAATATTGTGACACAAATAAAATGTGTTTTGTTCAGAAATGGAATGCTTTATCTATGTGGCTTCCAGAACTAAAATTCTGAATTTTTCAATTAATTTATATCAAATGCATATCCATACAAGTAATTTAGGTGTTGATAACTATTTTTAAACTGTAATTAAGTTCTTTAAAGTCATTCTTTTCTGCTGCTATTTAACGTTAAACCTACGGCCATGCGACTCCGACCGTTTTGAAAACAACAATAACTCCGTTGTCGAATGATCTGTGAATTTTCTGTTATTTTATAGTAGATATTGTTTTAAATTATTTGTTTTAGGTCACTTTATAAACAATTTGGGTCATTAGCGACCACTATTAATTTACGTATCAATGACAATTATATCTTTCAACAAACATAATTATTAAATAGACAGTTTTACACCACAATTTTATAATTATAACCCACAAAATATTAACAACAATAAATTTTACAATAATAGTAGAGAATTCTTTGTGAGAGCCACTTGAATGCATACTTTTCCAAAGCCGATAACAAAGTAAGATATCGAAGATTCAATGGTGCTCGATGTAAACACGAGTATGCGCATGTGTTTTTAACCCACACATGGAGAACTGTTGAAACGTAAGAATCAAGAATTGCGATGCAATTTTCAACCTAGCATATTTAATCATTGAATATCAATTGGTCACGTACCTAGCATATTTAGTCATTGAATCAATACGTGAAAATGCGACGTTTTCACGTAACGTTAACCTTTTTGCGTTTCAGAATGATACTTGTCACTTTTCTCGTTACCGCTTCCAATTTCTAGGCCCATGTACTACATTTGGAAGAATTTATGTGAGATGTGAACCAGGGAACGGTTAAGTGTAGCTGTCACAACTGAAATCAGAAATAACCCTCAATGTTTAACAAAAACATATAATTCAATTCAAATCACAATATTTTACTTTTAATGGGAGATTTGACATGTCATTTTCTTTACAAATGATGTCATATCTTGTCCATCGAAATGAAATAGGGATGCTTGCTTTCTACTTGCTTTTTCGACCTTAGTTCAGATGTCAGTAAAAGAAGCAATAGCACTTCCCCCTTCTGTAGATCGTTCTGTCGCGTGCGAACTCCTTTGGAACAGTCTGCGTATATTGTAGAAAATATTGTAAAGTTGTTGAACGACAGGTATCTACATTTTAATAGGACTTTTTGCCCAGGATTTTCTTTATCCTAGGGGCAAATGCATTAAACTTTTCTTCATTTGGGTTTGATGCTAAAGGTCGTGTACATATTATTGTCCCTCTTCTAGAGTGCTACCTTCAGTTTTTACATTTCTTTGAGATTAAATAAATAAGACATCAAACATGTATACATTCAAACATGTAAACATATAGACATGTAAGCAAGAAAACTTGTAAACATGTAAATTCGTAATTAAATACGTAAATAAATAAGTAAATAGAGTAGAGTGGAGTTGGAAGCCACGTCAGCCAGGAAGAAGGCAAGGACCCTTGGAGAGTGTGAAGTACCCCTAGAAACGGCGGCGTGGGCAGCAGCAGTATCGGACCCACCGGGAGTGGGAGCTCTGGCGGCAGGGGCCGGGGCGGGGGTGGGCTCTGGCGGTGGGTCCAGAGCGCTGGCTGTTCCCGCCGGCCCTCGCACGCGCAACCGTTCGATGCAGCTGGAGCCACGCCCTCGCTGCACGCGGCGGTAACTAGTTTCATAATTGGGGAAGAACGTGATTTTATGCAAGCTGTCGGCGGCCGGATGAACCCGCCACGACCCCAACCCCACTCCGCCCCGCCCCTCCGCTCCCACGTGCCGTCGGCAAACTACAGCCGACACCTATTAAATCAGGAAAATCGACCGCCCGACGCTCACAATTATCACGTTTGCGTCCTGTCTTATATGGCTTCTGTTAGAGCGGCGATTATGCCTTAAGGGGCGCCTACGCGTAATCCAGTATAGGGCCCCCTTACAGCATTGTAATATTGAACAGGTATAGTCGAAACGAATACAAAAAGTATCTTTAACCTTTGCAGTATAAAAAAATATTAAAAATCGTTAAATATTTGTGAACAAATATATTTTCTTTTGTAAAAAAATTATTGGGGGCCACTGTTCAATGCGGTCTCTAAGAATCTGCTTCGTTTGTACTTAATAATTGACCCAGCTCCTCCATATGTTTCTGCACGAAATATGAATCGGTGCAAACAAAAAGGTTCGATGTCACATTTTGTCGGATTTCGGTTGACGGAGGAAACTGTTCTTAAAATATAAATTCAATTTTCTATGCATAAAGGTTCGTTGTTCATGAACTCTGTGACGTGACGTCCTTCAACTGTTAGTGTTAAGAAACAATTATTGATATCTGTAACTTAGTACCTTTTTACATGCTCTTCAAAATTTGAAGCTCCAAGACATCGAAGGTTTTTGTTTTCTACTGTTCATATGCTATGCTATTGCTATTTTTTTGCTCAATTAATGGTCATCATGATCTCCAAAGTTCTATCATAATGCTGGTAGCATGAATTCGTTTATCGCAATTATATTAATTTATTGTATGTTTGCTACGTCACCTTTTGTGTGTTTAATGCATACACGATTCCATCCGCATATTGTTTTAGTTAATTAGTAGTACAAGAAGAATGGAAGTTATTTATACATCCTGGATCAAAATCCCTGCTAATTTTATTTGAATTACCTATAATCATACCTCGTGCGTGTGAATTAAGTTTAATTTAATCCCAAGATTTCTTATGTCGTATGACAATCGTTTAACTGTACTTTTGTTGGCAATGAAAATAACTTGGTGGATTTTGTTGCTGAAAGTCGGGTGAAAGGAATTTTCATATCATCCAAAGGAAATTCTGAAAGAAACGTTTAAACTAGTGGAGCATTTTTCAATTTGCAACATCGAGAAGGGCTTCGACGGGCCTCCAAAACCCCGTGGTGCAGGGGTTTGTTGCAGTATCTGAGAATGCGGGTCGTATGCTAGAGGTTTCAATTCCCTTTTGCTTCATTATTTCGTATTTCCAGGCGCGTTAACGGATGTCTTATAAGTATAGTGCATGTTTATCGTGAGAGGTGACGGTGTTTTTCTTCCGAAGAGGTTCGGCGACGTCATTCACGTTGGCTTGCGGAGTTTTCCCCATCCAGGTAACCTCCACCGTCGGGTCATCGGCTCAACCGAGACAACCTCTAAGCTTGACTTATCACGTGACATGTGTGGTGATGTAGTGCATGTAAGTGAAGGGTGTGTAAGGAAAGATCGCGCGCGGTCCGCGGTCCGTTTTTAAAGGTACTGCTCCGGCATTCGCTTGGTGTTGATCGGAAACACTACGGAAAAGTACCGATCTGAGCAGCTGGCTGCTTGAGGTTTCCTCCAGGCAGCGGGTGAATATACGTCCTTGCTATGCAGCTAGTGTAGAAAATTCTGCCGCCGCCGGAACTCGAACCCAAGGACCTCCCGGTCCGAGGCACTGCAGTGACATCAGTGGATGACACGAGTAACATTGGTCAGTCGTGGCCGGCGGCTCAATTGAACTCGCTACACTCTGTATCTGACTCTAGACATCCGCGGCGTGGTGGTCGCGTATGGGTCATGAAAACACGATCGCTACTGACGAGGAAAGGAACATAGTAGACTAAAGGGAAAGTAACTACCTCCTCACGCCCTAATACGATCTCTATTTAGGGATGTGAGCCTAAGTTATGTAATTATATATGAACGGGTGAAAACCAGGACGGTATAAGTGACATTTTACAAATTATCAGACAAATGTGTTTATTTTATGCTATATTTCAGTGGCAATGTTTTATCGTGGTTTTAATGAACAATTGAAATGCCGTAGTTTTAATGATGAAACAAAGAACCACAACTTTACAGTGATATTGACTTAAATGAACAGAATTCACTTCAACGTTCTGGTATTTCACTCATTTTTATAATGCATAATGGAGAATCGTGAGAGTGTCAATAAAGCCTTTTCCCCACAGTGTCAACGTTTCGTGTATTAAGTGGCCTGGTTCATAGCTTTAGAATTGTATTCCCTTAATTTTAATATGTAACATTCGAGATATGTATTTACAAAAATGTATTTATCCTGCAACGAAGAACACAGATTCCTTACATCATGATGCAAAAAATGAATGGCATAATTGGGAAAAAAGAGTTTTTTTTACTTTAAGGATTCTCAAAAAATCCATTAATATAAGGTGAATATCAACCGGAGAACACTTGCATGTAAAGCAAGAAGCATGACCGGCGTCACATCTCAGAGGTAGGTTCCGCCGTAGGAGGTTGGAAGCGGCGTGCCAGCGAGGCGGGGGAGGCGAAAATTGCTCGGGGAGAGGAGAGAAGAATCGGGAGATTATATTCCACGAAGGGCAGGGAAGGCTCAGACAGAGGCAAGATGACGGTCTGTGGAGGGGAATCGGCGCGGAAAACGGTTCTACGAATCCGCTGGGGCGGGGTCGGGGCGTGGGCGGGGTCGCCGGGCGACAGAAGGGCACAAAGGCGTGTGGTCGGAGCCGGACAGAGCGGCGCAGGGCGGCGAGGCGTCGGGTGAGAGCAGAGGCTGTGAGAGGGCGGAGGTAAGGGCGGGGAAGTCAAAAGAAAAAAACGATGTGCAGAGTGTAGATGGAAAGATACGCGAGGGGAAGGCCTCTGTGGTAAGGTTGGGAAGGACAAGGGTTGGGTGGATATGGGCCATGGGGGTGAATGGAATGTCTGGGTGGGGCGGCGCCTGTTCAATCGAGGCGCAGAGCACTCGGGGTGCGGACGGACAGAGCTGGGCTTCCGCGAAGGCGGGGGCGGGGCGGGGGCGGGGCGGGGCGGGGCCGGGGGCGGGGCGGGGGCGGGGCGGGGGCGGGGCCGCCGGGGAGCTCCGGGAGGCCTGGTAACCAAGTTTAACAAGTTGTTCGCGGTTTTGCGGGCGCCAAATTGAAATTGAACGTGGGGGCGACCGAGGGCCGGCGGCGCTGCAAAGAGATCCTCGAGACCCGTATTGACCCACAGTGCTGGACAACTTAATCTGAGAGGATCAGCGTGTAAATATAGAGGCATGTGGCATGCCGCGTGGCGGCGGTCGCGCGGGGACTTTGGAGGCGCCGCCGGGGAGGCCAGCGGGCGGCGGAGTGGGGGGGGGGGGGGGGCAGCGTTTCGGAGAGCTGCTGTCGTGGCACGCGCTTCCACCTCCTAACGGCGGAACCTACCTCTGAGGAATTTGGTTTTGGGAGACGCCGGTCATGCTTCTTGCTTACATGCAATTGTTCTCTGCGGTTGATATTCACCTTATATTAATGGATTTTTTGAGAATCCTTAAAGTAAAAAAAACTCTTTTTTTCCCAATTATGGCCATTCATTTTTTTTTTGGCATCATGATGTAAGGAATCTGTGTTCTTTCGTTGTGCAGGAATAATACATTTTTGTAATATCATATCTTGAATGTTCACATATTAAAATTAAGGGATACAATTTAAAGCTATGATCCAGGCCACTTAATACATCGAAACGTTGACACTGTGGGGAAAGGCTTTATTGAACTCTCACGATTCTCCATTATGCATTATAAAAAATGAGTGATAATACCAGAACGCTTGAAGTGAATTCTGTTTCATTTAAGTGCATATCACTGTAAAAGTTGTGGTTCTTTTGTTTCATCATTAAACTAGGGATTTTCAATTGTATCTTATAAACGCACGATAAAACATTGCACTGAAATATAGCATACAAATAAACACATTTGTGATAATTTGTAAAATGTCACTTATACCGTCTGGTTTTCACCCTCCGTTCTATATAATTACATACTTAGGCTCACATCCTAAATAGAGATCGTTTATTAGGGCGGTGAGGAGGTAGTTTACTTTCCCTTTAGTCTGCATATGTTCCTTTCCTGCGTCAGTAGGGCGATCGTGTTTTCATGACCATACGCGACACACGCCGCGGATGTCTAAGAAGTCAGATACAAGAGTGTAGCGAGTTCCAATTGAGCCGGCCGGGCCAGACTGACCAATGTTAACTCGTGTCATCCCTGATGTCACTGCAGTGTCCTCGGCCGGGAGGTCTTGGGTTCGAGTTCCGGCGGCCGGAAGAATTTCGACAACTAGCTGCATGCAAGGACGTATATTACCGCTGCCGGAGGAAGACCTCAAGCAGCGCAGCTGGCTCAGATCGGTACTTTTCCCGTAGTGTTTCCACTCAACACCAAAGGAATGCCGGAGCAGTACCTTTAACGGTACCGCGGACGCGCGCGCGATCTTTCCCTTTTACACACCCTTCACTTACATGCACTACATCACCACACATGTCACGCTGTAAGTCAGCTTAGAGGTTGTCTCGTTGTAGCGATGACCGACGCGTGGAGGTTTACCTGGATGGGAAAACTCGCAGCCAACGTGAATGACGTCGCCGAACCTCTTCGGAGAAAAACACCGTCACCTCTCAGATAAACATGCACATACTTATAAGACATCCGTTAATGCGCCTGGAATACGAAATAATGAAGCAAAAGGGAATTGAAACCTCTAGCATACGACCCATTCTCAGATACTGTTTGCAACAAACCCCTGCACCACGGGGTTTTGGAGGCCCGTCGAAGCCTTCTCGATGTTGGCAAATTGAAAAATGCTCCACTAGTTTAACGTTTCTTTCAGAATTTTCCTTTGGATGATATGAAAATGTCCTTCACGACTTTCAGCAACAAAATCCATCCAAGGTTATTTTCATTGAGGCCAACAAAAGGTAACAGTTAAACGATTGTCATAACGACATAAGAAATCTTGGGAATTAATTAAAAACTTAATTCAGCACGCACGAGGTATGATTATAGGTAATCGTCCACTCAAAATTCAGGGCAGGGATTTTGATCCAGGATGTATAAATACTTCGCATTCTTCTTGTACTACTAATTAACTGAAACAATATGCGGTATTGGAATCGTGTAATGCATTAAACACACAAAAGGTGACGTAGCAAACCATACAATAAATTAATATAATTGCGATATCTTTCATTCTAACTTGTTCGGAAGATTCTCGCTCTACTTCAAGGACAGTGTCAGTGAGATTGATTTAGTACTTTTTGAGAGCAGTGCATGTAGTAGACTTCACGTTATGGATGAGTTCGCTCTTAGTGTGCAATCTCAACTGTGAAAACACTAAGAACTGATGCATTAGTACGCAAGAAATATGCAATGATTTAATTAGAAACTAGGTTAGAAAAGCAAAAACCCGCGGATTCGAATTGTCGGTTGAGCTTACGTGTTTTTGGAACGGTGGCATTGTCACAAGGCGAACGCGTCAGCGCCAGATATTCGCAAGCGTATATGTGTTGGTTTGCTTGAATCATTGTATAGCTAGTCTGAGGATCGTCACGGTCTAGCAGCGAGTTGTCGACGTGACACACTTCTGCTCTCGCCTAAATATGGCATAGTAAAATTGACACTGTTATAGTTTTAAGATAACAGTTTACCGCTCCGTGTTTGCTCTGGGAATCTACGACTCTCAAATAGTGAAGTGATGAACATAGAACTATTTTTTGTTTTGCTATCGCATAGATATCACTCGATTTTGTAATCTGTAGGCAGAAACATCTTGGTAGAGCACGCATAGATGGGATCACAAATACTAGAATATTAAGTGTATATTCGTTCTCAATCAAGAAACTTATTTTTACATACTCGAAACGAAGCAAGGATTGCTTCAGAGAAACTAAGGTGCTTGCGTTCTTGAACTTAGTTCGGCTGCATATATTCATAAGTACATTTTTTTTTTAACATTAAAAGAAAATACTCATTTTTTGATATCCTTACCAATATTTATAACGATTTTTTAATATTTTTTTTTACTGCTTTCGTCAGAGGGAATATACTGGGGTTTTGTGATATTTAGGTGTGAAATATGTGGTTTGCGCAATAGTAATCTTGTCTTAGGTCATATATTCACATATTGACTGTACAGCAGGAGGGGACTCTACTACGCGAATGGTATACTGTTCGTTATGTGCCCCGGTGTGTCAGGCATTAATGTGTAACGCCCTGACAGAGCATACTATAGGGTGAGCTGGCGACATCAGAACGATGTGCGACTTTTGAGCGTCGGCGTCGAGTTTCTGATGTTTAATAAGGTCTGTCGGTGCTTGTAGGTTTGTCGGGGGAGGCGCACACTAGCGTTTGGTAGTCCGTGAGGGAGGCGGCGCGGGGTGCGGGTCGGCGCTCGTGGGCGCCGCCACTGTTTCATCGGGCTCGCTGATGGCATGTCTTCGCCTTTACATGTATTCGTCCTCTCGTCCGGGGCTAATTACACGTCCTGAAACGTGCAGTTACGTCAGGTGCTTGGCCTGCGGGCGCCGGACGGGGCGCGCCATACTAGGTCCCGTCGCAGCCTGCATAGCGGAACGGTCTCGCGCGCGGCCGCGCGCTGAACGCGCCTGGTGCGGTGAAATCGCAGCGCTCTGGACCACCGCCAGAGCCACCCGCTCGTCTCCCGCGCCGAGGGCCCCTGCCGCCAGACGCAGGCGCAAACTGCCGTAGGGCACGGTGGGGTACGCGATAGCATTTCTCGCTCCCTTTCACAAACAGCGTCTTTGTTTCTTTGCCCTCCGCTCGCTTGCACTTCGCTGCCGCCGAGCGTGTAAGTCGCGCGCGTCAGGGCGGTAGCTCGTCTACAGTGCGGCAGGGCTTGGTTCGGGCTTCTTGGTTTTGTGGCTTGGGGGGTGGGGTGGCGTGACGTGGTCTTCGCATGATCCGACCTTTGTTCCGTCGCGCTTGTTTACGTTTAGGATTTATTTACGTATTTTAATTACGCAATTTACATGTTTCAAGTTTTCTTGCTTACACCTTAATTCTACATCAATCGTTGTTGATAATGTCGAGTTGCGAATGTTATATGAGGATTTAAGAAATGTCTTGAGGCTCTCTAGTATACGTCAAACGAAATAAAACAAGAGCTGGGAAGGGGCTAGCACGCTAGCAGATAGACCGGGCAGAGTATAGTCAATGTACACTAGCGCGATCCTTTGCCACGCATCACGTCGCGCCATAGTGGAAGAGGCTATAAGTTTTAATAACGGGCACTCTAGACAGCGCGCGCACTAGGCATAAAGAGCGCTGGCGCAGAGAGAGTTTCGTTGAAACGGAGTTTAGTCCTGGTCCGCTTCAAGCGGGGGGCTTTTCCTAACTCATGAACTTCCGCTAAAGACTTTAACAATTATTTTTGTTCTTTACAATACTGAAAGCAGTCACGCGCTGTTCTCAGTAAGTGGAGTTACGCACGGTTTAGAGAAAGTTTTTAAAAAATCTGGTTGCTCTTTTGTACCAGAACTGATCTACAGATCAAGGTTTGTGGATTAGTTGTATTAATTGACTTTGCCAATACGTTATCTTTTTACTCGACTATACTAATATGGAGTGACTTTAACAGTGATACGAAAAGAAGAGACAGAGTTATAGATAGGAGACAGCATGCCTTAGACTTGGTCTTGCGGTGGGACAGAGATATTGGCCCAATTCATTTGTTAAAGAAATATGAACATGGTCGAGATCGCTCAGGTATTTCTCAATATAGATGTTTAATCGGGTAACATATTCTGTGGTGTGGATTTACTTGAATAAAGAATTCAAGAATTTAGTAATGTTATTTTGTGTTAGATCAAGACTTGTGAGAGATGTGGTTTATTTGCATAGTAATTGATGTTCGAGTTTGTCAGCAGTAATGCTTCTTTTTCTTCGCGTTTGACAGCGCACTGAGTTCTTAGAATTAATCACTTAAATATTACTGTCAAGTACAGTCACTGCTAAGAGAAACAATTGGTCTCTTCAGATGTAAAACTTTTGGGTGTGTCTGGGATATACGAGAGAAATAAAAAATGGCAGACAAGTGCGTATTTCTGTACACTTCGACTGCACATAAGCGGTATAATTATTGGACTTTGAGTAACAGTCGTTCCCATTATATATATAGATAGAATAAGATAATGGGTGTGCTATAGTATACGTTAAGGTATGATAGGATACTGGTTTAGTATTTTGGATGGTTCGATAGTTGATATTCAAATGCATTAAACGATATAGTGACTCTAGGTTGATTTTAGAAAGAAGTTTGACGATAGATGTCAGAATTACGTTGTATTGAACGTTGGTTGAAGGTTAGCGCGCATGTGGTGAGGGTTTACAGACTAGCATTGCTGCTATATACTCTGTAGTTGGCTTTGATCATAGACACCATTGAATTCTTCGATGTATTTAGCTGGTGTGTATACTGGTGAAAAGAGTATGACGACAAGAGTTCAGTGAAAATATGCTCTTCTAGTCAATAGAATTCGTCAGACATATCTAATATTGTAAAGTTGATGTGGAGAGTATAAAATTTCAGCATTTTTTTGTTGCGAGGGATATTGATGTATTAATTATATGCTGGTGTAAAACTGTCTATTTTAATAATTAATGGTTTGTTGAAAGATTAATTGTCATGATACGTAAATTAATATGCTCGCTAATGACCCAATTGGTTATAAAGTGACCTAAAACAAATATTTAAAACAATCTCTACTATAAAATACGAAAATTCACAATCATTCGCAACGGAGTTATTGTTTGTTTTCAAGAACGGTCGGAGTCGCATGGCCGGAGGTTGTAGCGTTAAATAGAGCAGAAAGAATGGACTTTAAAAGAACTTAATTACAGTTTAAAAATAGTTATCAAAACTTAAATTAACTTGTATGAGATATGCATCTTGATATAAATTAATTGAAAAATTCAGAATTTTAGTTTCTGGAAGCCACCATAGATAAGCATTCATTCTGAAGCAGAAAACAATTTTATTGTGTCACAATATTACAAACCCTACTTTCAACAGCAGCCGCCTACAAAATGTGAAAACTCGCTTATCCAAATGAATAATATTAATTAAATATCTTTTATCTCAACAACAACAAGCGCCCTCATACATCATACATATTTTATTTAAATGAATTTCTTCCATAAAATACAACATTTTCTCTCCGTGGTTCAATTAAAAACTCTTCTGTTTTTTTCTGCGCGAAACAAAAACTAAATAAAACATGGAATAAGGAAATAAACGTCAGTGGTCTTTCTTCTAAACACTTCATGCATATTAAACTAAAGCAAACTAATTTTTAAGGGGAACGACAATCATGAAATCTGTGGTATAATTTTATCATGTAACCTATTATTTTTAAAAAATGCCTCCCTCTTGTTTGCATTCGGAATAATTGTTTGTGGTTTAAAACCAACCTTTGAGTCTTCGCACATTAAATCGCCTAAGTATTAGAACATCTTTTGTTTTTGTAGTGACTGGAAACTTATTTAGAGTTTTTGAAATTATGATCATACTTTTTGTAATTAATAATTCATCATAAGATGATTTTTATAAATTATTTAAACATTTAGAATATATTTTAATTTTTTAAAATATAAGTTTTCACAACACGACTTTTAAATTCATTTTAAAAATATTGATATATTTTTTATACCGACTGTTTCAAACGATCATTGGACTCAAATAACATAAAAAAGTTGTTTGACCGGCATCACGTATGCATCTGCCCAACCCGTCCGGCCACTCGTCCCCAGGAGGCGTCAATGTCACGACGTCCACAACAAAGCAGCTTTGTAATATTTTGTCACATTATGAAACACAAATAACTAAGCAGAAGGTCGCCAATGGAAGGGTTCTGACTGCAACTCTACTCTGGGGTCTTTCTGAAACAAATGATATTGGGAGTTTGTCCATGACCGCGGCTGCAGCTTTCTTTCTCAGATAATTCGGAGTGAGTTGTGTAAACAAAAACATTAAGAACCCGCAAGGCCATCTATCGTGAAGTTTAGTGACAATGGAGAGCCTTATAAAAGTATGAATACTTGTGTTAGTTCCACCATCTTAATATAAAAAAACCTAAGTTACAGAAGAATAATTACAAAAAATATGTAATACGTATTCGTTCTTACAATCAGCATGTTCGTTGATTAAGTTCCGAAATTGACTGAATAACGTAAGATAACTTTTAAAATGTGCATGTACAGATAACTTTTCGTGAAAATGCCTTCATTGAGGAGCCAACTTAACACAAAAGTGGGACTCGCTGAATTCGACAGACAGTGAAAATGATGAATTAACGTGCACAGCTGTCCTTAAAGTATGCTTACCCTAACTGTATTAACTGAGAAGAACTGAATTACCTTGTCTTCTGCTACTCGAGGCTGCGCACTAAATAAGAGACGTTTTAAGACAAAACGTGAGTGCGTTTTCGAGAAATGGCGCTTACAAAAAAAGAAAGCAGTACCGGCGACAAACTACAGAAAATATATATGACTCTTGAAGAGAAAGTATTTCGTGTAGAAGTCGGATACGTCTGAAAAAGTCAGAGGGGCAGTCAGATACTGAAATAACATATTTATTACTTATTCTAAAAGCAAATATGGTTACAGAATCTGGAAGATGATTATCAGCTGTCGTTTATGAACCGTCGCAGCACCGGTCTGGAATATCTCGGCTTTATTTCAGTCTCAAAGATTCTTGCTAAAGAATGCGAGGAACTTGGTCATTTCAAAGCCACTGCCACATGTCCTTGGAAGCAGAAACGTTTTCCGACACCCCTCCGCCAATTTTCCATACTGTCCTTCTGGACTATATCTGCCAGATTACCCTTTTTCTCAAAGCGACCCACCTCAGTGACCCGTAATGTTCTCATGCTCAATCAGATCATTCATTCTACGAATGTACCATTATCATATAGCGTTAAGACGATAATGACAGTTGGATAAATATAAAAAATAATTGGGTTTCTTAGAATATCTTGTACAGCTACTATTCTAAGACATTTAAACTTTAAAAGGAAGCTTGGAGGAAACTGAAAACCCCAAGGAATAGGTAAAAAAGTAAACAATGTGAATTAAGATAAAAACAATGCGTGTAAAACAGTGAATATTCTGGAACAAAGGCAGGGAAAAAACCCAAGAAAGACAAAAGTAACGAAAAATAGTTGGGGTCTCGATCAACTCGATGAGTATTAGCGATATAAAGAAGAAAGAAACAAAGAAGACGAACCAAAAAGGAAAGCAGGCTGAAAGATAAAAATGTAATCGACCTATTGTCCAGTATACATAAACCTTCACATGTAATTTTCCTTTTTTATCGACAGCTATCAGTAGGGGAGGAATTTAAATGAACTGTCAACTTTTCC
>BOPP01000175.1:1299566-1310317 GCA_017312745.1 Gryllus bimaculatus | reverse complement strand
CGGGGCCGGGGGCGGGGCGGGCGGCGGGGGCGGGCCGCGAGTCCGGGAGGCCTGGTAACCAAGTTAACAAGTTGTTCGCGGTTTGCGGGCGCAAATTGAAATTGACGTGGGGCGACCGAGGCCGGCGCGCTGCAAAGAGATCCCTCGAGACCGATTGACCCACAGTGCTGACAACTTAATCTGAGAGGATGCAGCGTGATAAATATAGAGGCAGTGCTGGCATTGCCGCGTGCCGGCGGTCGGCGCCGGCACTTGGAGGCGCCGCCGGGCGAGGCCAGCGTGCGACGGATGGGGGGGGGGGGGCAGCCGTTTTCGGAGAGCTGCCTGTCGCTGCACGCTCCTTGAGTTTCTTCACCTCACTCGACCTGTGCGGCCTCGCCAGAAAGAGGCTCTATTCTTTCCTCTCAGCCCGATTCCCGCCATCCCCG
The DNA here is from genome assembly GCA_017312745.1 of Gryllus bimaculatus. NCBI lineage: Eukaryota > Metazoa > Arthropoda > Insecta > Orthoptera > Gryllidae > Gryllus > Gryllus bimaculatus. The sequence continues at coordinate 1,309,889 of BOPP01000175.1, read as the reverse complement.
TTCCTCATCACATCCGATATTCAACGATTCTTTCAGTCGATCCCATCTCGCACTACGCTGTCCTCCCTTATCGCCATCGCATTGAACATAATCCTCTCCTCCTCATCCTTCTTGATCTTCCCTTCCTTCTCTTCCCCCTCTCGTCTCATTCCCCCCGACGCCACCCTGCCTCTGTGCGCTTGGATTTCCTCTACCCACCCTTTTCCCTCACATCCAGCTGTATCCCGCGACTCTCCCACCATCGCCTCCCCCTCCTGCACCTCCCCGTTCTTCTTAATGTTGCGGGCTCCTCCCCCCTGCGGCCGGTCGCGATCCTGCCTTTGCGTCCACACAGTTCCCCGAACTCGCTTTCCCCCTCCTTTCCAGCAGCGTCGCACGATTCCCCTCCCCTCCCCCTCCCCCTTCCCCGCGTCCGGAGGCAGCGCGCGGCGCTGAAAGGCCAACGAGCTGTCGCAAGAACGAAGATCGGTATCTCCCGACGCGAAAAGATCTGTCGAACGTTGTCAAAGCGAACGCCGGGCGGCGCCAATTGGGCTTTTCGTGGAGGGCGCGGCGCGGAAACGGCGAATCGCGACCCGTTTGCGGCTGCCGCGCGTTGTGTAATTCCGTTTCAATTACAAGCCCTTGCAGTGAGCGGTAGGTGTGGAAACGGGGAGTGTTTCCTTCTATTTGAATGGGTGAATGGGAATGGGTGATGTATGCCCCATGACTTAGAGACTAGTGTAGGAATAATTAAAGGTAATACATAATATAAGTATTTAGGAGTCAGAAAAACAGCTGATGATAGAAAATAATAGAATGATAGTGAAAAATAAAAATATAACAGAAAAAATAGCCACAAGACACTTTAATCCAGTGTTATGGAACTCAATTATTACAATAAAGACAAAGAAACGCATATATAGGTCCTTCATAGAGCGTACCATACTATTTGGGGCAGGAGTCTGCACGCTAACAAAAAATTTGAAAGACAAACTTCGAGCAACAGAAATAATGTTCTGGCGAAGATATTGTAAACTTTCTCTGTTAGACAAAATAAGAAATGATGAAATAAGAAATAAAATGAAAATGCGAACAGAGAAGGAAAGGAAAAAGAAAGTGCATATGAGAAGGTTGAAATCGGATAGACTTTCACAAAAAGTTTGGGAGTGGTTATAAAATCGAAGAAGATACAGGGGAAGACCGAGGTGAACATGGAATATGCCAATACCAGAAGCCATGGAAAAAAGAGAAATGGAGAAAAACAACCTATGAGATAAAGGGGCATGGAAATTGGGATGCGTAAAACCGCCAAGACTGTAAAAAACGCTACATAGATGGATAGATGAATGGGTGAAAACCAAAACGGTATGTCATAATTAAGAAAATAAAATGGTAGGTCATACAATCTATATGTATGTATAAATTATGTTACGTATCTGCAAGGGGTCACCTATTATTGAAATATTTCTCAAAATGAGCCTACAATTCCTATATATAAATACGCGCTTTCACATCTGACTCTTTGTTCGGACATTACAAAATCACTGTTCATGAACTCCATTTTCACGGTGCATCAGCCGAAATCAGATTCTTGGGCCGGCCTTTACTCTTGAGTGTACAACTGATCAACCCAACATTCCTCTACCGGCAATAAAAGTCGAAATTCTCCAAACAAACTGCATGTTTTGAGTTTTTGGCCACGTGTTCATTATTTAGCCATGCTGTGGTCGGTGCCGTTGTGAATACTGGGAAAGCAATACGGCTGCCCTGCGTTTATTTCACTGTGATTACATGGACAGAAAGAAGTGCAGGCCAGCTGGGCGAATATGACAGAAATGTCCGCATGAAATGTTAAAAAGCTGGTTGTGACGTTTCGCTCACAGCTTCGAAAATATGACCGAAACATTTCAGTTCGCCTTCTGGGAAAAGCGAACTGCCGGGGGAGGTGCGGTGGTGGGGAACTGCATGTCTGGCGAGCGTCTATTTATCCTCTTGCATAATCATACGCTTCATGTCAGAAGCTGCTGTTACGTTGGCTAAATTTCCATGCTGATGTCGGTTAACTGTTCTATTATCATGTCTTTAGAACTTCTTGTTTTAATACATGTTTTGGTACTGCTGTTTGAAAGTACAAGTTTTACTTTGTTTTATCATGTCGCAATTGAATGCGATTTTGTTGTAACTCAAAACTCGTCGAACTCCAAAAACGAACTTCGTTTTCTCGGAATTTTTTTTTCTGGTGTGAGGTATATTACTAGCCCAAAATATAACAGTGATTTTCTCGAAGAAAATTATTTTTGCCAAATTCACATTAAACGTTTGTGTTAAACGTTTGTATGAAAAATTGCAAAAAGTATATGTGAAGAATAGAGCATTTTCGATATCCCTTTATTAAATGTCCCCGATGGGTACAGAGTTATATCTTGAAGTAGTCAATGTGCACTGTTTTACAAAAACTTTTCCCCTGTCACAATTTATGGGAAAAAATGAAGATGAACTACCTAAGCGTGTGCGATGTTATCGTTATTGTATTAAAATTATTTATACTACTTAATTATGTAGGATTCACAAGTTTCGGTCTCATAGACATAAATAGAAAAGTAAGAAATCATTTGATCTTGCTCATGTAAATTGCTTTTTTTTACCTTTCCCGAATGAAAAAAATATAAAATTCAACAATTGTTAATTAATATAATTATTTTTACTTTATTTCACTGTGAGGAGCTTAATTATTATTCTTTCGATTTGATAGAGAATGAAGTTGTTACGCAACTTATGAATATCACACAATTACTTGCATTGTTGAGTGAAATACGTCAAGCAAAGGTATTGCAAACTGCATCCAATTTTAACTGTAATTGGAAACCATTCATACTGTGCCACGAAGACCCGCTCAATTTAGATTTCTCCATTAACCATTTCATCCGCAGCTGTGGACGAACGCTTCGGCAGACACAGCGCAGTGCGTGTGGATTCCCTGTAGACCGAGCTGCCTCCGTGGCCGCGCCCAGTCCGCAGTCCTCAGACCTCAATCCTCTCGGGGAATCCCTGACGCCGCGCCGCCTCCGTGTCTGCCGCGAACCCGCCGCCGCCGCCCCCGCACCCACGCCTGCCCCGCCCCGCCGCGCCGCGCCGCGCCGCGCCCGTCGCTGCCGCTGCCACCGTCGAGACCGCAAACGCGGCGCTGTCCCGAGCATTAACATATCAATCACTCGCGATTGGGCCAGATTAGTCGGACGTTCCCGCGGAGAACACCGAATCCCTGACCCCTCCCCCTTACTTCCCCTCGCCCGAATCAGGAGCGTCGTGCTCTCTTCCCCTCGGTTTCTTTGCTTTCTCTTTAATCTTTCTTTTGCTTCTATTTTTCGTTTAATTTCTCTCTCGCCTTTTTGTTTCTCTTTGTTTCTTTGCCTCTGTGTATATTTATGTTTTCTCCCTTTCCCACTATTGACTCTAGCAGTAGCAGCTATATCTCTTTTTGTTTTTCAATGCATTTCTATCTATTTTTCTGTCTTTTCCCGCCACGTCCTTTTGCATCCATCTCTCTTTGCCTTTCATTTTGTTTCTCTTTCCTTTTGTGTGTCGTTCCTCTCTTTCTTCTTTCTCTCTTGTTTCTTTTGTCCCTCTCTTGTCTCTCTTGTTTTTTTATCTTCTATCTTTCTTTTTTCTCTCTTTTTTGCTCTCCTTTTTACCTCTCACTTTCTTTTGCCTCTCATTTGCTTGTCCCTGTGTTTTTTTCTCATTTTTTCCATTCTCTATTATTTCTTCTTCTTCTTCTTCTTCTTCTTCTTCTTCTTTGTTCTCTCCATTTCTTTTATGTTTACTTCCGTTCGTTTGCTGTCTCCATTCGTTCTTCCCTCTGGCCTTGGATTCACTCTGCTGCCTTTCAGCTTCCGAGTTTGTTTCTTCTTGAGCGAGTTTAGTTCACAGTTTCCGCGGACTCCATCACTGTCATAATTTTACATCAGCAATTGTACAACAAAATAATTAGCTGAAGAATATCTATTACACCTAGAGCACGCTCACAATGTTGACAAATGCACTCTAATATATTCTGAGTTCATTTTCAAAAAATGTTTTATTCAACGTTGTTTGTTGAGTTTGTAAGTGTTTCCCTTGCTCTTTAATAGAAGAATTTGGATGCCACTTTTCCGATATTTTGAATATCGCGCGGGAAGGGAAGCAATTCGGAGAGTTGATTCTATGGACGTCCATTGTAAGATCTTTGGCGTCAATTCATTTGTCCACTAACTGCTTCCCTTGCGGTTCATATACACATGGTTGTCGTGTTCCAACGTCACTCGCCGTATTGAATTTCAAACATCTCTGCGAGAAGTCGTGTGTGCACATTGCTATCTCTGAAAGCATGCGTCACCGAGCCTGCAGCTTCAATGGAGACAAAGCGAGTGTTGTTCTAGAGTGCGTAGTAGAACGGGCTTGTATGCATGCGTTATTTAGTTCTGAAATCAATTATACCAGGGAATCGTAATACAACAAGAGAGCTGGAAGTAAGGGCAAAGTTTCAAGAAGGATTATAAGGGTTCTGGAATCAATGTCATGGACAGAAGGTTCTCACGCATTTCCCATTCTTCGCCCTTCAAATAACATCGGGGGTCAGATAAAAGTTCGTTAAACTGCAAATATACGAATCCTTGCCCGCTCCATTTTTACATACGTTTCCAACCGACGACGTTGATACCGCAGCTACTTTCTGTTGTCATTTTTCTTCCTTGGCAGCTTCCTTTCTAATTCTTTTCTCTCAAATATTTTCTCTCATGTAATCTAAATCTGTCATGTTTTGTTTTCCAGTATTCACAGTTTTTTCCTACACTCCGATGTGCACGTTCTTTACTATTAAGGAAAGATCTTGGGCTTACCATCGCCGATTAGAGAAAAATATTATTTCTGGATAATATTTTTTTCTGGATTTCAACACACAACTAATTCAGTATTAACTACCCCAAGAAACTAATGAAATGTAGATCACACAGCTTCTTAGGATAGTGTCATGATGTCCGCCAATCTGAACTCGCCATCTTATTCCGACCTTACATTTGTTATTTGCTATCCTCTAAACATAGAAATTTATTTAATTTTAAGCATGCAAAGTCATATATTTTATTGGATCATGGGTGAGAGCATTTTTAACCTTTCCGGTTTTCAATCCATTAGTTTAAATATTAATAATTTTGTAAATAATGATTTTGGAGTAAAAAGTGCTAACATTATCATGTATAATGCTGGAAAGTATGCTAAAAAAATTCAGCGTAAGCACCGTCATGACGCGTCAGTCCGAAATTTGACCTTATTGGTTGCAGTCATCAGTCGGTGAACTGCAGGTCAATATGCACACTTGTACATTGCACTGCTTCATCCTCGCCCCTCGCTTTTGCATACCGATCAGCGCCGTCATCGTTCGCTCTCCCCGCTCTTTGCTCGTTCGCTCTCTCGACCCACCTCCGCCTTCACTCCTCTTCTCCAGTTCTCTTCTGCACCAAATTCCGTGTCTTTTCCCTCCCCTTCATCGACACTCCTCCACTCTTTCCCATGACCTTTTACAGCTTTCGAAGTCTATAGATGCCCCCCTCGCCAGAGATGAGTCTTTAATTTGCGGTAAAACCACTTTCTTACGGGGCCAGAGACCCAAGTCTCTGGACCACAACGTATGTACATAAATATGTCATTTTTAGAATACTCTTAGAGAATTCGAATGTGATGCAGTTAATAGTGGTGAATTATTTTGCCTTACCACCAATTTTTTTCGAATATGGGTCAGCATATCTTGATACACTCTCCTCCGCGAATCCGCTACTGCTCTTTCGCCATTGCGCCACTTATCCGTTCTCGTTACATTCTTTTTCCCTTCCACACCACCATTCACCATACCTCTCACCACATGCCCTGTCTTGCCCCGCTCTCATCCCACTCTCCTTACTCTTTCTCGTCACTCCCCCCCCTCTCATGCTCTCATTCAGCCGCCAATCTACAACCACAAGTCCATCGCTGGCACCCCGGGTCGGCCCGCCCGCCCGCACGCCACGCCCGCCCGCCCGAACGCACGCACGCACCGCCCGCACGCACGCACCGCACGCCACGCCCCGTCCGCCCGCCCGCCCGCCCGCCCGCCCGCCCGCACGCCCGCACGCCCCGCACGCCTGGCAGAGCGAATGACTGATGGCGGATTTGCTCCCGACGAAGGAGCCTGCCGCGACGGGTAATCGACTCCCTAACGAGGTCAGTGCTCTCGTCGGCCGCCGCGCGCGCGCCGGGGCCGCGGGGCGGGGGGCGGGAGGGGCGGCGGAGGCGGATGAGACGCGTGAGCGGCGACGACGACGGCAGCAGCGGTGGTGGAGGCTTTGGAGCCGTGGGGGCGGACGGAGTGCGGAGCTACGAGGGAAGCGGGGTGGAGAGGGCGTGACATCTTGGGACGCCGTGGGGTGGGGGTGGCGATGGCAAGAACAATTCTGGTGGAGCGGTTGGAAGGGTGGTAGGTGTCGTGTGGCGATGGGGGTTGCGGAAGTAATGATAACGGCGTGGGAGGCAGGGAAAGGGAGAAGGGCGGCAGGGGTGACGGGAACGACCAGGGTTTGTTTCGGGTTCACCGGTGAACACGTCATTGCGAATTCATCTACGCGCGCCGGAGCTGTTAAAACTGACGGCTGCGCGGCTGAATCCATCCGCCCCCCGCCCCCCCTTCTCACTCATGCGGGAGGCAAGTTGAAGGCTCTCTCTGGTTGGGGAGATAAAGGAAAGTTTACTGCTTAATGTTGCGCTTTGCTCTTACGAGCACGGTCTATGATAGGACTCCTCTTCCCAAGTCCCTGTTATTCAAATTCGCTTCACTTAGTTGAATTTTGAAATTATAAATTCATTTGAAAATATGTTTCGAAAGACGAATGCAGGGGCATGTCTATCTGACACACTAATACATCTTCACTCATGTGAGCGTTTTAATCCCAAACCAATTGGGGGTCGTCTTGACTATTAACATATAACATTTCACCTTCAGTTTACAAACGTGCCTTCGTCTTTTACTTCGTATTATTTTTGTGATTGTGCCTCCCAGAGAGTTTTACATATCAATATATTTATGTAGCTAGAAAACAAGAAAAGTACATTTTAAACCTTAATTTGAAAGAAATAATATTTACATACATAATCTTGTGATTAAAATTTTTCCAGATGGCAATTTTAATTAAATGCGAGCTGAAAGTAAATAACGCAAACTCTTCGAAATTACATATTATTGGCTTATCAAATTACATCAATTTCATGACTTAATTCATATGCGTACATTCTCTTCTGCTTTTCGATATGATTAGTATAAATTATTTCAATATTCCTTTTTAGTGATATTGAAACAATGTCAAACGGAGCAAGTGCCAACGTATCGGCCGTGAGTCTGCGACCTTCCTTACGCCGAAATGTCGAGAAGGAAGGTCACAGAATGGCGGCCCAAATGATGGCATCTGTGTCTAGGACGCCAAGTGGTCAGTTACCGACTCCAGCTGTTCTCGTGTTCAAACGTGGTTGTAAGCAAATTCTTAAATACATTCCACTGAGTAAAGGAAACTAATATTAATAACGACCATTCTTTGAAATTTCATTGAGCACTATAGGAAGAGTAAAAATTCCAAAGAATGATCCGTGCATTACAGTTATGAGGAACGGTGTCAGGAAGGGGTAGTATACTTTATAGGACATATCTTGCGCGTGTTTTTGAAGTTTGTGCTGCAGCATAATCCATAAACTCGTAGCACGAGCAGAAAAATATATAGAATTTCAAAATATTTCAAAATATTCCAACATTCAACACGTAATTCACTGTATCGTAAGTCCAATTCGATAGTATGCGGATTGGCGCAAACAAACATGTGCATTTTGCAGCCAAAATGTAATCCGTTTCTTTATTTTTAGATGTTTCCAGTCTCTGGTTATATGAATTCTGGGTACATCTTACATGACTGGAGGCTGAATAGTTTTCCTCCAATTGATGAATGTATTAGAAACCATTAATACAAATAATTATAATTCATGCAATTATACAATATTAATATTAATATAACAATATTTAGATAACATGTATTAATAATACAGATAACTAATTATAATCAGTGGTGTAAATCTGCTTCCTAAAAGATACCGTAGGTGTTCAAATGAAAGGTGTTTTAAATGAGAATGAATTCTTGTCTCAGTTCTCGATTTAGAGCAATTTTATCGCACATAAACCGAGCGAAGTGGATCAGTGCGTAACGCGTAGCGACTTCACAATCGGGAGGTCCGAGTTCGATCACGCGGGCCAGCCATTCTGATCAGGGTTTTCGTGGCTTTCCTCGGTCATAAGGCGAATGATGAGATGGTTCGAGAATGCCACGATTACTTCGCACCACCCCACCTACCACCTCCCAACTCATTCTTGTGATTGTCCATTCACCCCTCATCAACATACTATTATTTCACAACTCTCACTCCAAGGCATAACAACCTTGTCGTAATGAGGGACACAGCTGAAAAGATTATCCTGGAAGAATAACATACGTTAATCATGTAACGTGGTCAGACTAAACTATGATAAAATCAACAATAATAATATAACAATAATATTAATAATAATAACAATAATAATAATAATAATATGTGAAAACTATCCCAATTGTACTGTCAGCAACTGGCATGATACCAAAAACTCTCTGCAGATCGTTGGAAGAACTCTGCTTGGAGGAGAGTATTATCATCACCTCCAGAAGTCGATTATAATAAGAACCTGCTCACTAGTCAGGAGATTCGGGGGAGGACATGTTGGGTTTCGAAAGCTCATTATTGAAAATGTATTTGTTATTAGCATTTTGAAACTGTTATTTTGTTTTTACATCTGAAAACAGTTATTTTATGTTTATGTGTTAGAATGCCTTAATTTCTTTTGTAGATTTTAAATATGTCTGTGTTACCATGCTTTGATATTGTATCTGTGTGGTATCCATGTGAAACCAAAACTTTGAGAATAAACATAATAATAATAATAATAATAATAATAATAATAATAATAATAATCGCACAGTGTGAGGTACCCTAACATCTTGTTCGCTCCTGTCAAGCATCGAATGTACGAAAGGGAATTCTTTGCCACGCGCTGTTCACTGCCGAGAATTTTCATTATCGGATTGAATATTATTTTACATAGCAGTCTGCACGTGGAAAAATGTCGTCTTCGAACACGATACATTTTGTAATGAAGTTTTCCGGCGAAGAAACGATTTACTTTGTGTACTTCCTGCCATAGAACTCGGAAAACATGCCGCTTGCAAAGGAAGACAATGGAGAGACGGATTTTGTTTTGTGTTTGATGAGTTTCCGACTGCAAAATCTTCGTGAAAATTATTACCTTCTCATTTGTTATTCAAGATTTTTAAATGGCATTCTTCAGCTCATGCAAATGCATCATATTATACGTACATAATTGTACAAAATTTATAGAAAGATAGTATACAAATGTGGGTAGACCTTTAACCCAATACTTTTCATTAGAGCTCTTCTATTATTATATCTTAAATTACATATCTCATATTAATATATCAATTCAATTTCCTATATGTATTAGTTCCGCTCATGATAGAAAAAATACTTTTATTTATGTGATTTCTCTTCTTTCCAACTCCATTTTCATGAGTGTTTTAATATATTCCCATTCCTATTAATATATTTAGTGCGTATTCTTGTTGTGTATTTTATATTTTAATCGTACTTGGTGGCCTTATCTCAAAATCAAATTTATGAAAATTAAATTATCTAAATAAGAGTGTCAAATGGCTCTAATTACTAGGTAAATATCCCATTATCCGATTCTGACACGCTTCATTAATGATTTTCGGAAAGTAATTGTTGATTATTATATTTTTTTAATAAATGTAACGCACGTAGAAAAAAATATTTGAAAAAGTGTACGTGGAGTAGAAATACATAAAAGAAACAAAAATTCCTCGAACTTTTAAGAAATTCAGAAACAAATTTACACAATATTTCCTTCAGCGGAAGCGGAAGTAAGCGATAGGCAGAAGAAGTCAGCAAAAGAAAATGAAAGAAAGCGAAAAAAAGGGAAAAAACGAAAGAAAGCAGAAAGCGGAAGAAAGGCAAGAAGCGAAACGAAGCGGCAGAAAGCGGCAGGAAGCGGCAGGAAGCGGCAGAAAGCGGCAGAAAGTGGTAGGAAGCGAAAGGAAGCGCGGAAAAGCGGGTGGAAGCGGCGAAAAGCGGCAGAAAATGGCAGGAAGCGGAAAGAAAGCGGAAGGAAGCGGCGGAAAGCGGAAGAAAGCGGAAGAAAGCGGAAGAAAGCGGAAGAAAGCGGAA
>BOPP01000175.1:1264181-1295777 GCA_017312745.1 Gryllus bimaculatus | reverse complement strand
GAAAGCGAAAGGAAAGCGGAAGGAGCGGAAGGAACGGAAGGAGCGGAAAAGAAGCGGAAAAGAAGCGGAAGGGAGCGTAAGGAAGCGTAAGGAAGCGGAAGGAAGCCCGGAAGGAAGCGGGGAAGCGAAGGAAGCGGAGGAACGGAAGGAAGCGGAAGGAAGCGGAAGGAAGCGGAAGGAAGCGGAAGGAAGCGGAAGAAAGCGGAAGAAAGGGAAAAAGCGAAGAAAAGCGGAAGAAAGCGGAAGAAAGCGGAGAAAGCGGAAGAAAGCGGAAGAAGCGGAAAGAAAGCGGAAGAAAGCGGAAGAAAGCGAAAGAAAGCGAAGAAAGCGTTGAAGAAAGCGAGGAGAAAGCGGAAGAAAGCGGAAGAAAGCGGAAGAAAGCGGAAGAAAGCGAAGAGAAGCGGAAGAAAGCGGGAAGAAAGGCGGAAGAAAGCGAAGAAAGCGGAAGAAAGCGGAAGAAAGCGGAAGAAAGCGGAAAGAAAGCGGAAGAAAGCGGAAGAAAGGCGGAAGAAAGCGGAAGAAAGCGGAAGAAAGCGAAGAAAGCGGAAGAAAGCGAAGAAAGCGGAAGAAAGCGAAGAAAGCGGAAAGAAGCGGAAGAAAGCGGAAGAAAACGGAAGAAGCGGAAGAAAGCGGAAGAAAGCGGAAGAAGCGAAGAAGCGGAAGAAAGCGGAAGAAAGCGAAGACAGCGGAAAGAAGCGGAAGAAAGCGGAAGAAAGCGGAAGAAAGCGGAAGAAAGCGGAAGAAAGCGGACAGAACGCGGAAGAAGCGGAAGAAGCGAAGAAGAGCGGAAGAAAGCGAAGAAAGCGGAAGAAAGCGGAAGAAAGCGGAAGAAAAGCGGAAGAAAGCGGAAGAAAGCGGAAGAAAGCGGAAAGAAAGCGGAAGAAAGCGAAGAAAGGGAAGAAGCGGAAGACGAAGAAAGCGGAAGAAAGCGGACAGAAGGCGGAAGAACGAAGGCTTTGAAGAACAGCGGAAGAAAGCGAGAACGAGAAAGCGGAAAGAAGCGGAAGAAAGCGGAAGAGGGAAAGCGGGAAGAAAGCGGAAAGAAAAGCGGAAGAAAGCGGAAGAAAGCGGAAGAAAGCGGAGAAAAGCGAAAAAGCGGAAAGAAAGGCGGAAGAAAGCGGAAGAAGGAAGAAGCGGAAAGGAAAAGGCGGAGAAAGCGCAAAGCGGAAGAAAGCTGGAAGAAAGCGGAAGAAAGCGGAAAAGAAAGCGGAAGAAAGCGGAAGAAAGCGGAAGAAAGCGGAAAGAAAGCGGAAAAGAAAGCGGAGAAGCGGAAGAAAGCGGAAGGAAAGCGGGAAAGAAAGCGGAAGAAAGCGGAAAGAAAGCGGAAGAAAGGCGGAAAGAAAGCGGAAGAAGCGGAAGAAAGCGGAAAGAAAGCGGAAAGAAAGCGGAAGAAAGCGGAAGAAAGCGGAAGAAAGCTCGAAGAAGCGGAAGAAAGCGGAAGGAAAAGAAAGCGGAAAGAAAGCGGAGAAGCGAAGAAAGCGGCAAAGAAAGCGGGAAAGAAAGCGGAAAGAAAGCGGAAGAAGAAAGCGGAAGGAAAGCGGAAAGGAAAGCGGAAGAAAGCGGAAGAAAGCGGAAGAAAGCGGAAAGAAGCGGGAAGCAAGCGGAAAAGAAAGCGGAAGAAAGCGGAAGGAAAGCGGAAGAAAGCGGAAGGAAGCGGAAGAAAGCGGAAGGAAAGCGGAAGAGAAAGCGGAAGAAAGCGGAAGAAAGCGGAAGAAAGCTGGAAGAAAGCGGAAGAAAGGCGGAAGAAAGCGAAGAAGCGGAGAGAAAGCGGAAGAAAGCGGAAGAAAGCGCGAAGAAAGCGGAAAAAGCGGAAGAAAGCGGAAGAAAGCGGAAGAAGCGGAAGAAAGCGGAAGAAAAGAAAGCGGAAGAAAGCGGAAGAAAGCGTCCCTGGAAACCTCCAAAGCCGAGCCTATCCGACCACCCCCTTCCTCCCTCTCCATTGCCTCCCCCTCCCCCGTCCGCACCGCACTCAGCGCCTGCTCTACAATGCAAGTCAATCAAACGCCATTAATTTTCCACCTCGTTTGTGTTTTTTCTCTCTCTCTCTCTCTCTCTCTCTCTCTCTCTCTCTCTCTCTCTGTCTCTCTTTCCCGCGTGAAATTCAAAACAAAAGCCCGTTAAAAGTGATGACCCGCCCGGCGAACAGGCACTCTTGAGGTTAAGCACTCATGCATATGCGGGAGAGGCGGAGAATCGGCGGAGGTGGACGACGAGAAAGCTTGCGCGCGTACTAGTGTATTTTTAGCGGTCGCAGGGGGAGAGAGGACGACGGAAGAGGGGAAAATGCTGTGCGCGGGAATGTTATATGGAGGGACGTGAACTGGTCCGAGTTGAAACTAGTCGTGATTGGGACTCGAAAGAAAGGGCACAAAATGACTAGTTGAGAAGAACGATTGAAATAATGGAAGACAGGGAAATTACATGACATGCATATTGGGTTCGTAAGAGTAGAAAGAGAGACAATGCAGTGTTAAAATTGTGATGGTAACTGTCACGGAAATTCAGCGGTAATGAGCAGACGGAAACCGAAGTGATGTAGAGATTATTACTAAAATATCACCAACAGTTTTCATGTGGTAAGCAATGATATTGGTAGTTCATCAGAAGTAGAAAACTTTATTGAACTTTCTCGACTACAAAGTTTCTTGTAACTACGCCATAATGGGTGAGAAAACACTTGACATGCTGCATATGACAGAACTATGGAACTATTTCCGAAAAGATGGCAAAAATTTTGCAATAATTATTGGAGGTCCTAATCTGAAGAAGGAGAAAGGGATAGGATGGAAACGTTACAGTAAATGAAACTAAAAATAAAAGAAATCCGACAATTTTTTTGACCGAGAGATTTTATCAGCGATAATATATTGCAAAATATTATTTCGTGTATAGAAACAATATCTGATTAGAAAAGTTTTTACCAGATCATCCAGTTCGAAACTTTTCATTGCTCGTAACTTATAATTATGTTTGAATAAACGCTTTTTTTTTAATCACACTGCAATACTGAAAGGGAGAGATGAGTGTTCGAATTCGATGAGTGAAATGTGATGAGATATGCAAAGCAACTTATTAGTGAAGTAATAAGTAGTGACGACTAAAATGTTGTATTTTACTTCTCTACTGTTATACTGTTATATATTTTACTACTTTAGTCAAAGATCAGTGACAATAGTGTGTGGCGTAAAGAGGAAAAGTACCATCTGCGCATGTTTTCTTGAGCTCCAGTATCTCTACTCATCATTTTAAAAGTAAATATTTGAATGAATGATGAATAAAAGTTTGAAAACCTGCGAAGTTAACAACTATTGAAAATTAGATATTTTTTTCTCCCGAGTTAGAGAAAACTTATTTGCATCGGTAAACAAACTGCGAGAATTTAATTTTTTTTTGTGTTTGTAACTAAATAATAACACATCCTCAGCTCTACTCCTATCCCTACTAGAAAAACGTGTGTTCAACAAAACACCGAGCATAGTGAAGCTACATTTATTTTCGGACGTAAAGCAAGTAACCATCTCAACATTAGCTCAATGGATAAGGAAAACTGGATAATAGCTGATCGAGATTGGGTCACTGACCGCGAATTTGCGGAATGCATACATCTACTGTAAGTGCGTATTGTTGCACGAACAACTGATGAACCACACTAGAAACAGCGGTGGGGTATGTTCTGCTCTGGCGATTTCTTGCGAACGACGAGTGTCTAGCGCGGCCAAGGAGACGGTTTCGCCAGAGGACGAGTTAGCGGTGACGGGGACGGTGGTCGCGGAGAAATCTTATCCGTCGATTTATCGAGAGACTTTTATGAGTTGGAAGTCAAGAGGAAGAGGGGATGGCAGAGCTGCAGGGCTTTGTGGTGGCGTTTTGCTGGTCTCGCGAAACGAGTTTCGCCAAATGCGACGGTATTTCTTTTTTTTCCCCGCCAGATTTCGTGATACCGCGACGCTTTTATTTGGACCTCGACATTTTTTTTTCTTCGCTCACCTCTATATCTGGAGGACTTATGGAGTCGTAGTGTTGTTTTTAAACAAAGGATAGAGGGGATTTGGGGGGTACGCAAGTACGATGCGATGGTTCCTGCCTTGTTTTCGCAGACTTTTTGTCGAAGTTAAGTTCAAGACGTTGCAAACTAAAAAGTTAACGTTGCAGTAAATGCGAGCGAAATGTGATTCGGTGCTGAAATTAAATGTGATGTCATAAATCATAGTTTATTTAAATATCAAATAGACATCATGAATCCGATGCACAATGGGTGTGTCTAATATGTGTTTTTCCTGTATCATGTTCGTTTGAATTAATATTCCACTCTTAGATGATTTTAGATTTATTTAGCCTCTTTGGTTCACGTGGATGATGGTCCCGGCGTTAAATTTGAGGAAGTTCGCAACTATTATAATGAAACATTTATAATGTATTAATATATCCATGTTAATATTATGATTGATAGTTCTGGAGCACAAATTTACATGTAGGCACAAACACGATAGATTTCGACAAAGCGATTCTTCTTACTGATTTTGGCAATCTCAGTACTTAGTTATGTGTAATTTTCATAACTATTATCAAATGATTTTCGTAAAACGCATAATACGAATATTTTACATTTAATACAATTTTTATTGTTTCTAATAATGTCAAAGTTATCATTTCAATGTGTTTCACAAAAATTAGAATATCACATTTTTTTTAAGGAAGTTTGTTTTTTTGCAGTAATAACTGCTTACATATCGCTAAAGTGTATTCACTGTTCAAAACGCCAGTCTATTAAATGTGCAGCACACATAAGGGATGTGGTGAATCCATTTTGATGTCCTTATATGTTAATCTTTTGTAGAGAATTATATTTTTTGTGAAAAATTTACCTATTATAAAAAAATACATTTGATATTCCTGATGATTATTCCGTAGATGGTCATTCCAAAATACTGTTGGTTATGATACTTACTGTTAAATAATGTTGAGGTTCACTGTAGAATGGGGTTAATTGTTCACATGGGGATTTCTTATGGTGCCTAAGTTAAAATCTGTAGTCATATTTTTTATATTTAAGACGAATATTATGATGAATGATATACAAACAATGTGCCTACAAACTATTCACATTTTTTATTTGTAGAAAACAGTACATCTTAAGTTGAGGAACCAACAAACGTGAATGTTCCAGTTATTAGTCACGTCATGTGACTTTCACGAATCGCTTTATGGTCGACAGTGGCGTTGCCGTGCGCTCGGAAGAGAGAGTCAGGGAGCCATCAGGTGCTCGACGTAATGCCTCCCTGCGTTGCTCCTTTATTCAATGTAGCTATCATAAAAAACGTAAAGATATTCTACTACTCTGAAATGACGTCAGTCTTTTCACGCTTTGAAGAAATAGTCATGGGAAATTAGCCCGAATAAGGTGCTATTGGTTGAAACCTTCAAACATGATTTCTTAGAATTATGTAAGAATATTGTAGAGGGAACACGCTAAGAGTTGTGCCAATCGATTTGTCTTGCCGATAGAAATTGAAGTGCTATTGATCAGCTGTGTAGGTGCCGTAAGTCACCCAAGACGCGTTTCAGATACTTAAAACAAAAGAAAATACTTTTCCCCCGAAATTTCTTAGTTTTCAGGATGGGTATGCAAAATAAATGATCAGTCCCCCATCAGGAGATCAAGACGCGTAAATGAGACCACATTTGTATCGATTGTATGATCTCGAAGTGGTCTAACAGTGACGGCCGGCCGGCCGAAGAAACAAACGAACGAGCGAACGAACGAACGGACGAACGAGCGGGCGAACGGACGGACGGACGGACTGGCAGGTTATACTCCGATTTAAACATAGAGGCACTTCAAGAGCACGAGCTAACGGAGAGGAGGGGACAGTTATTCAATTGGGAGCTTCCGATCGGATGGCAATGCATCTTCTTCCACCTTATGACCTAAAGATGTCACTACATTTAAAGTGGGGCGTTGTCTAGTACTTCATAGACTTATAGATAAAAAATCTATGACGCAACCGTCACCAATATGGTTGCCAGGTTTCTACAATTTGAGCAGATAGTTCACCTTTTTCACATCATGTTCACTTTTTTTTCTCAATATAGTGGACATTTTAAAATTCAAGAGCGTTGTGATGAAATGGTACGTTATCTAAAGCTGTACAGTCTCAAAGAATAAGAATAGGACAATCGCGTTTTGTCTTTTTTTGGGGGGAGGGGGTAAACTTGAATGAGACAAAGATCGAATATCCAGGGAACTCGATTTTCCGGAAAAATATTAATCATACTGAATTATTTCACAATATATTTAATAAAAGTATGTAATATTATGGACGTACTATTTTTCTTAACTTGCATTTATCAATTATTTGGATATTATTCTTGCTTCTTAGTTGGATAGGTATGTTTTGGAACACTCAACGTATCATTTGAGGTTCAATGAGAACTAGCTTCGATATATAGAGGGCAAATTTTCCAAACCAAATATTTTGTTGAAGCATTATAAACATAAAAATTAAATGCAATTTGCACCAATTTTTAAAGTCATATGTAATTTAATATTTTACATATTATTATATACTTGATGTTTTGAATTTTGAGGTAAGTTTTGAAGTGATTATTTTAATAGGTGTTAAAATGTTTGTGGGAAAATATATAATTCAATTTTATTTTTCTAAAAAATCTTTACTACATTGTTCCCCCTGCTTGCCCCTATTTTTTGGAAGCAGACCTGTGGCCCCCTCCCCCGCAGTTCTCCCTAGCGAACGAAGGCGACGAAAACGATGCCAGCTAGCTAGCCAACGGACAGACGGACGGGGGGGCGGTGGGCGGGGGAGGTGGTAGCACGCGCGCGAGAGATGGCCGTGAACTTTTCTAGGAAGCTTTCTGCAAGGGGGCGCATGGCCGCCTGCGCGTGACGCAGCTCCGCTCCACGCTCGGCTCCACGCTCGGCCTGAATACGCTTTGCTCACTCCGGGACTTCACGCGAAAGCTGGTCAAGTGGCTCCCGATGAGAACTTCCCTTTGCTGAGCCTTTTTCCTGATTCGTTCTCTATTGTATAATCATACTGTCATTGGGTTCGATCGATGTTTTAATGTTTTCCAGGAACAATTGAAGTAAAGGAAGTTTGCATTCCATTTCTTTGCCTTAATTGATAATAAATAATTCACTTAGTTTCAGGACATTATCGTTTTTTCCACTTCCTCTTCGCATATCTTTAGTATTTCTATTGTTGCGCGATGTCATTCCAGATTTGAATTCATTAATGACATAAACATAGTTATTATTTCCGCGAAATGTAATCAGGTAGACACTTCCATGTGGTGATGCAAGTTTTCTTCTTTATTATTCCTCCCATATTTTATTTTTCTGTGCTACACATAATTACTCGTTGCATGTAAGGGATTGTTATTGAATGTAGCTAAAATAAGTAAGAAATCATAATGAAATAATAATCATCAATAAAATAATATCAATTGGGACATGTCACTGAAATCTTAGGGAAGGCATGCATTAAAAGTTTGATGATGAAAATATTCATAATAAATTACAAGAAAATACGATCTACCTACGATATATCAACTGAGATATATTTTCATTTTCCAACCATACAAGATAGAGTATTTATAGTTGTAAGCGTCTTTACCCCAAACGAAATTTTTCGATTTTTAAAAATTTTTGGAATATTGATTTTTAACTTTATTTTTAAGTTCTCTTCTATCATAAAAATGTGTAATTATGATTACGCATGTAGAAACATGTGAATTTCAATATTTTGAGTATCGCAAATAACGAAGGTCAAATTACAATGGCGAATTTAATATGGCAGTCATCGTCATTGTCACCATGTGCAAAAGTGCAAAACGTGAATCGATATTTGTTGTATTTTCGGCTACGTTTATAATGAACCTGAATTCAAATAAAAAAAGGTTTAATGCGAACCTGGCGTCTCCCGTTTTACGAAGCTTCAGATGCATTCTGACAACAATGCACTCGTTCCACAGCACGTGATGAAATACCACAAATTCTGAACGTCCTGTGATTGATATCCAAAGCGATTAGAAACTGTACTGATAAGGCATTTCAGGCCATCATGTGATGCTACTTTAGTACCTCTGACCGGGACGTCTTAGGGTTCGTGTCCCGACGGTGGTAAATTTTCGGCAGCAGGCGAATTCAACCACCGTATGGAGGAAAATTCTATCGGCGTGGTGCTCTGATCTGTAGTTTTATGTTGTTTTTTATGTTTTGAGGGTGTGAATGAGTTGTACCCTAGAAAACATGCCACAGACCACGTAAGATCTTTCCTCCCTCTTCCGTTTTCTATCCTCACCCCTGGCGCACATTTACATGTATATGCTGTGAACTTCGTCATCTGTTGAGAGCTTAAATCTTGTCCCGACTGGCGCGGTGCTCCATGGTGGGAGACACCTGGATGGAGGAAACCTGCAAGCAGACGTGGAGGTTGTTGCTGCATCTCGTCATGTAGCGGGGGAGGATACAAACGTGCCCTTCACTTTGCACATTGCGTCCGGAAACACGTCATAAAACATAAATCAATCAAATCTTCAGCGACCGGCAATTGAAGGGGGTGCGGTATCGCGTCGGGCGCTGCCCTACAGGTGGCCCGAGTGGAAGGTGTAGGCGGCAGCCCGCGAACAAAAGAGGAGCGCGGCGCGCGGCGCGCGGAGTGCGGAGGTGGGCGAGGCCCGCGCGGAAATACCTCTCGGGAGGATATTGGCCGCGCGGGCGGACGAGAATGGCGGGCGCGGGTTGGCTGAGAGGCGGGCGAGCGGTCGGGTGAGAATTCGGCGGGCGGCCCGATGGGTTTGAAAGGAGTGGGTGGGCCGTCGGGGGGAGTGCGCCTGGTATGAAAACACGGGGCGATGAGCAACTGGCTTGCGGAATGGGTGGTGGAGGAGGGGAGGGAGCGAGTGATCTGGGTGAGGAACGAGGCCAGCGGAGGGTGAAAATGTCGTTGTAGTAGGCAGACAGGTGTAAGTGGACAAAGAATTGGAGGGCAGGAGGAGAAGGGGAGGAGAAACGGCGCGAACGGGGAAGAAGGGGTGAATTGTCACGGCCCCGAGAGTAGGAGTCCGCAGGGCGGAGCGAAGCTGAAGCGAAGTAGGAGCAGGATGAAGGGAATGTTGGCGGTATAAAATTAATTTGGTAGGAGGAGGCGAACGAGAACGGAGTTGAGTTGTAGAGGATGGGTTGGGTGTAAGAAGGCGAAGCCTGGGAGGGCGGGGCAAGCAAAGCCAGTAAAGCGACGGAAAGAAAGGAAGGGACGGAGGAAGGCGAGGCCGGCGCGAGTAAGTACTGAAAAAGTTGGGAGGGGGGGTGCAAGGGACAACACGGCCTAAGCGGAGCAGGGGGATGGCGACGGGGGCGAGAAGTCGAGTGCGACATAGCGAATGCCGGGGTGGCGGGAAGAGCGGGTTCGTGGGTGGGCCCAGAGGCAAAGCGGCGCCTCGGAGAGGACGCCGGAAGGGCAGACGGCGGCGGTGTGAGCGAGAGTCGAGTGCGGGCGGGGCGGGTAGGCGCGCATGAGCACCTGGGCCGCGCGCGGGCTCCTCGAGTTCCTCTTTCGCTGTCCGGAAGATTGCTTTCTCACGTTAAAATAAAACATATTCAACAGTTAAGGGGAGCGATGAAGTGCCAGTTAGTGGAGATACACAGTAAAAGACAAGTAGTAGACATAGAAAGGAGAGTTGGCCGTTGTCCGCGCTGGGGCTCCCGTGTGCGGGGCGCGCTGCTTGATCCCCCGCTCTCCACCTTCGCGCCGGCGGAACTGCCTCGGGCTCGGGCCACAAAGTGGAGGAGGGCTCCTCGCCCGCTCCGCCACTCGGGATCTTGGCTCGTTGATGAGGGCATGCCACTGCGGAAAATTGGTTCCCATTTAACCAGTGTGATGGGAAAAATGAAAACTCTACACATGGGAACTTACGGAAACCTACTAACGTTTCAAAAAAACAATCCAGTGAAACTTTATTTGAGAGAGTAGATTGTTATTGTCAAACATTACTTTTTAAAGTGTTTTTACAGGCCGTTGTACGTGAGAGGAACCATGTATTAAAAATTTAATTACGAACACCAACTTGCTTTTGGCGTTTTGCCTTCAAAGACCACAGAAATTATTTTGGAAAAGTTATACAGTAACAGGAAAAATAAGCCGGCGTATAATTGTTGACAGTATGTGAAGAGGAATTTTAATAATTTTCCGCCCGGGTTCGCCGGCTGAAAAGCAAAAAACCACCGTTTCGGCATCTTGTCGGAATTTCTTTCCGACCAAAAACACTTCGGTCCGTGAGAAAACTGTATCAGTAAAAAGCGTGCACACGAATGCCCGACAGGGCTTGCTCTCAATGAAATGTATCCGGTTTTCAGTTATTACGCTGAAAACACCTGGGCGCGTGCGAGCGCAAGGTCCGGCCGATTCGCCGCCGGGCATTCAACGCTCCCCCACTCACCACACCCGGGACCAGCCCACCCATGCCGCTGCCGAACGCTGATGGGGCCGCCGGCCTCCCCCCGGGCCGCCGCCAACTCGTTCCGAGACGCCCACGCGCCCCTTTCACCGCCTCCAAGCTGCCCGCACGCTCACGCCACGTCCGCCCATTTTCTCCACCAAACCCCGCCCACCCATCCCGCCAATCCGCTTCACGTCTACCACCACCTGTGTCTTCTGTCACATGCCTGCGTCCGCCTACCAGCTTCCCCACGGTCTTCATCCAGTTGGCCAGTTCATCGCCAACCGACGGACTGCTCCAAAATATGTCCTTAAATTGTCCCACCACACCACCCAAACTAACGAATTACCTGTCTACGTGCCCAAACCACCGCATGAAGCGTAGACTAATAAACGCTGTTCGCCTGCCCCCCCCACGGCCGCCGAGATCAGCCAACACCCACTGTTCGCCCGGCTCTCCTCCACGGTCACTCCTTGAGGCCGACCCGCGCCCTTCCTGTCCCCGCTCGGAGCTGCCCGCCCCGCTTCTCTGCCCAAGCGTCCCTGCCGGCTTGCGTACCGACGTATCCGCCCCCACCACCCCACTTGGCTCCAGCAATGCCGCCCACTCTCGTACAACCAAATCCCGCACCTAATGCACCCGCCCAGATCCGCTCACTCCGCGCTTGACGCGGTTCACTCGGCCATCCCGCCACCGGCCGGTGTTTTCTCACTCGTACAATCAGACCCAATGAGTACGTGTTCGAGAAGAGTTCATATGTCACGCCACTCATCTTGCGCTCGCACCAACACCTACCGCGTCCACAAAGGACCGCCCAAACTGCCCATACACGCGCACCCAAAAAACTGCCCACTAAACCCTCACCCTGACTGCCCTGCCCACCCAGTCCCGGTTTACTCCCTGTCATCGCCGCCTCGCCGCGAAACGCTTTGCCCTTTACTGGTCCGCACCATACACTCCTACTTCTCGGGCTCCCCTCCAGAACAACCTGCTGCTCTTCTCACCCACTTTTCCGATCCATTTCTGCGCCTTTCTGTCGGCAGGTGTACATGTCAGCACATTCCTTTCTTTCAAAATCGCCCGCCGATGTCGCGCTGAACTAAAGCTGATCGGCCCTCTAGCAGCGACACAGTCTAGGACCCTAGGTTCCGATGTCCAGCCGTGACCTAGTTTTTTACAGACAGGACACACCATAGGCCTGCGACAAATTCAGCCCGCCGCGCCTGTCTTGGAGATTTGGGCCGACCATTCTCTGCCCCGGCTACTCCTGATCAGGAGCTTTTGCGCCCGCGTGAGTTTACTCCAATCAATACCAGAAGGGAATGCCCGGGGCCAGTTCCGGCCTAAAACAAGCTGGACCGCACGGCCTCGGGCGCGCGATATTTCCCATAACCAACACCTGTCACTTTCACTATACCTCTTATCAACACACACCATCACCACCTCACACTCACTACCACTTTTTGCCACCACATTTGCCGGGCTCCGACCAGTAGGAAGCTTATGTTAACCTGACTGGAGCGCTGCGCACCGGCGCGCGGGGCATGGTGGGGGTAATTCCACAGCAAAACCCGGCCCCCCGGAAATCACCCCAGTCGAGCCGGAAGTGATGGAACCACCGCCACACCTACCACGCGGGATAAATTTGATTCCACGTACACTAACACGGTCCGGAGTAACTACCATAGACAAAGTCGACGCATCCTGGAAAAGCATTGCAAACCCAAATCGAACTCGCTAACACGCCTGTCGCCGCCTTCTCAGTAACCATATCAATCGCCGCCGCGTCCGGCCGCTTTACCCCTTCCGTCGCGACTCACCCGCGACGTCTGACCATTCCGTCCGCGCGCCGTCCCTTTCTCTCACGCACCACCCACGCGGTTCCGCCATCCGGACGCCAGACCCGCCCTTCTGCCGGGCTGCCAGTCGAGGACGGACGGGGCCGCAAGGCGGGCCACGGGTGGCAGGGGGGGGGGGAGGGAGGGAGGATGTTGGCTTAACGCGTTGGCCGGCGCAGCGGGGTGCGGGAGGTGGCACCGAAACGCGATGTGGACGAAAATTTCCGCCAGGATAGTCCGCGGCAATAATATGGTAATGCGCGGGGAAGGACAAAGCCCCGGCGCGTTTGGCCAGCCTAGGAGGCGGTCGGCGGCGGAGAGGGTGGGGGGCGTGGCAGGGAGGTCCCTGGGGAGGGGGTATATGATGCGGTGCTGCCGATGGGGATGGTGTAGGGTGTGGGCGCGGCAGGGAGACCCCGGGTAGGGGTATGTGATGCGGTGCTGCCGATGGGGATGGCGTGGGATTCGTGTTTTTG
Source organism: Gryllus bimaculatus (assembly GCA_017312745.1). Classification (NCBI taxonomy): domain Eukaryota; kingdom Metazoa; phylum Arthropoda; class Insecta; order Orthoptera; family Gryllidae; genus Gryllus; species Gryllus bimaculatus. Next base: position 1,283,005 of record BOPP01000175.1, on the reverse strand, counting down.
AAGAAAATCACCTCTTATTTCTTCTTCTTTCCCTCACCTTCTTCACCCCAGTCTTCTTTTTTCACCTACTATTTATTCTTAATTATGTTTTCTTTATTGTTAATGTGCATACCTCTTGTCAGTTCACTTATATTGAACACTAGAGTTATTATTCCCTGTCACCTACCACAATTTAAATTATACTCATACTGCATAAAAAAATTTTTTTTGACTATTTGAACACATGTATTTATCTTAGTTGTTTTAAAGGCTATTGACTTTGATAAAAATGTAAGTGGGACAGCATATTCTGTATAGTTGCAAGTAGTCTACATCTTTATTGCATATAAAATAGAAAAAAGAAAAAATGTCTTGAAACATTTCGACTGAAACGGTTTATATTTAAATAAAATAAAAACAATTGGATAAGATAAATAGAATTGTAGATAGCAACTAGCAGAAACGGTTACTTTTCGAGCATCACCTGTGTGCTGAAACTTCAATTTGTGGCACTAATGTGTACTTGAATGAAACTAAAAGGAGACAGTGAGGCTCTCTAAAAATATTACAAGACTCATGGTGAACGTGATTGTATCTTGCCCGTAAGATTGCGTCAATTGACCTATCGGCCTGACAGCATTTCTTACTGGCAAAATAAAATGACACTTTTACCACTCACATCACTAATAATTATTTTATTTTAATATTTTTAAATAAATTACATTTCTTTTTCTAATTTTTTTGTTTTGATTTACTTGTTCCAGGTAAGAGGATGCTTCGTTCGGCGAAGGGAATGTAGAGATGGCTGAAGGTGCCACCTTCCCTTAATGGTAAGAGAAACACTTCCTTGACAGCCCCATCTTTTGCGTGGGCAGCACCTACATCTAAGTTATTAAGAATGCATGTCATCGGCTTTCTATCGCATGGTATTGAAATCCTTGAAGAGTAACATCTAAATCACTGTGCCACAAACATCTTTGTTCTCCACAGCTGCCGCTCGGTAGAGAGAGTGTTTCTGCGCTTTCCAGACCGTGCTTCGTGCTCCGATAGTGTATTCACTCCTCTGCAAAGCCAGCGGTAGCGTCTAGTCAAGATGAACGTTTAGCCAAGCCGTCCATACAATCATGACAAGGTGACTGTCACAAAGGACTTGTCCATTAATGTAATATTCCCCCACACTCAATTAGAATTACAATTTCGTAGTATCCTCTTCGTTCGTTCAATCTCAATGGGTGGCAACAAGGATACATTACACCATTGAAGTTGAGGTTGCTGTGTATGTCGCTGGTGCCTCATTGGCGGAATCGTCAAATTGTAGAAATGCATAGACGCGTGCACGGGGGCCAAGGGACTCGAGACGCCCTGAAACTTTCAAATGGTATCACGTATCGCTACGTGATAAAAAAATTATCCGTAAATATGATAAATCTCGTATTAGCTCCCCTTTTTTTAAGCTGACAATTTTGAGAATTTATGCACGACTTGCGAGGAAGTGGCTTTTAAAACAGATCTACCGTTTAATATATGGCGTGTATTAATTGTATTTTTATAGTAATAGTTTTGTTCCATTTACTTCCAAATAAAATATATTCCAAGTACATTAAACCTCTTTATGGGACGTGTTAAAATTTAAGTGTATTTGGAGATACGTAGACGTTTATTTGTATTCAATGAAAATAATTCAGTGTAGCCTTTGGTGGCTCATACCTGTACTCCTTAACACATGGCTACAAGCCCGCACGCTGCTGGTAGGCTTTAATTCGTAAAAAACTGTTGTGCCAAAGTACATACATACATTCAGTACGAACGCAATACTTGAGTTTTGAAAAAGGTAACAATTTTCCTTTCGATACGTAGGTACTACAAAGTTATCGATATTGTATGCTTCTGATACTTAAAATATATAAAAATAATGTAATCACAGGACAAAAAATGCATTAAATAATTCGATATTACAGGATACGTTGGCTCCCTATAATGAATTTAATAGAATTTGCAAAATGTTGAGGAATACCCATTAAACTAACCTTATTAATACCTTTACGAATTTGAATATAACCTAAAAACTTTACGTTCTAGAAAGTTAAAAAGGCTCCACCCACACAAAAACATCTAAGACAACATAACAAATTAAGCCTATTATTCTGATACTGATACTGCCTAGTGATACTGCAATTGATACGTCGGTAGCATCGCAACACGCCCGTTGGCACGCCTCCATCACTTGAGTGGTGAAAGCCCCCCTCCCCCCCCCCGTGAGTGAGTGGCGCGCTGCCACTAAGTTTCATTTCCCCGGAGGAAACAAAGCGCAGGGGCGGGGGCGGTGGCGCGGCCTCTTAAACCGAGTTTGCTCTCGTGCGCGTGGGCGGCAGCAGCTGCGCGTGGGCGCAGGTGCGTCGACGCCGCCGCACGCACGCGTCCAAAGGCCGGCGGGGCGGCGGCTGCCTTGCTTCGGACGAAGGGCGAAACACTGGGGATGGAAAGAGGGGAGGGGGTGCGCTGATTGATTAGTGGTACCAGGCGCGTCAACTCCTAAGGTCATTAGTCCCGTAAGTGTTGTTTGTAGTTTTATCGTGTGAAGCTGGATGGCGAGATCTTGCACCGCCCTGCGTCGGCTTAGCGGGGTTTTCCTCACCAAGGTATCTAACATCAGCGTGGCTTCGCTCCAGCAAGCTCTAAGCTTTGAATGGTCTCCCGGTAAGAGTGGTAGTGTAGTGGATGCGAGAGTGAATGTGTGTAAGAGATGATGATACGACAGGGAAGAGGAAAGAAAGATCGCACGCGGTCCGTGGCCCGTTTGTTTGGGGACTGATCCGACTTTCGCCTGTTGTTGATCGGAGAAACCACGGAAAACTACCGATCAGAGCAGCCGGCATCCTCCAGACCGGCTGAATTCGATCTAGCCGACTAGCTAGGGTCGATAATCTTCCTCCGTCGGGATTCGAACTCGAAGACCTCCTGGTCAGAGGCTCTGCAGTGATGCCTTGAGTCACCTTCGCCAATAACAGGGGGATGAACTTTAATATCAACTACGACATTGTTAATATGAATTCAAATAATCAAATACATTGAAATATACGAATTCACAAAGAAACGTTATAAAATAACAGTTGCTAATTATTGGTTTTGCATATCATAATAATATTCTCAATTTGAGCTTGGAATCTGTCAGACGATATATGTTCGAATATCTTTGTTGAATTTTAAATCATTATCGGAACAATACATTTTATCTTCTTGGCAGCCATGTAGGCATAATTGAAAAGCTTAGCAACTGTGCCGAAATAGTTTCATGATGTCACTAGAGTGCTTTGCATCGCCGACGTAAGACTGGCATGTTTTGTTATTTCCACATTTTAATTTCGGACAGATACTTCCAAAAAAGTATTGGCCTGTGACGTTTTGAGAGGTGATTGTAGAGTTTTTAGATATCTCGGAACTGGGTAAAAATCCAGAAACAATTTCTATTTAAGTAAAACATGCAAACATTTCTTTGTGCTATCCTGCCTACCCTCATACTGTGCATATCGCTGAGTGTTTGTACCATGTGAACATTGCTGTCAAAAAATACATAATGTATTGATGTGTTATAAGAGTGAATTTTATTTGTTGTTTTTTATCAGAGTGCGTGCTGCTTTTTGGAAAACAGTTTCGTGTGGTTTTGGTTATTGCGATTTCATTTCCAATCTTAAAGGCTAATTTGTGAAGAATGAGGGAAATTTTATATAATGTTATCTATGTCATCAGAAATATAACGCACGGAACAACTAATTTTTATCATATAATATTAATAATAATAGTAATAATAATGATAATACGCGAAATGCCATAAAGAGCACATACATGACAGTTTCACACATACGTTTTACCCGTCCGGGCAATCACGAGAACATCACGAGTGAAAACATCACGAGCGAAACCGTCGGCTCCTGGTTTTTAGGATACATATCCCTAGTTCGGTGTATCCAGGATACTGGAGACCCTAATCCAATCCCCGGTACAGTTTTGTTAGTAAGTATCAGAGTGCGTTCAGGAAATCGCCCGATTGCTTCCCTCAGTCTGTTATCTCTCTCTTTCGATTCCCAGTTAATCTCCTTTCACTTTGGTCTCGCCAGAGAGTATATCACGATTGCGTCATGTCGGGTGTTGCGAGAGAGGAAATAGGACAAAATGTAGATAAATCTCTATGCAAGGGTAAAGCAAAATAAATGTTCTCTTGCACCAATCAAAGGAGAACGTTTGAGCGTAGGTGAACGGAGCTGAATCTTCAGATCTTTGTTAAGTGACCGGGATTCAATGATAATGGTAAATGAGGATTGCACGATTTGTTTCTGTACTCGTTTCGAGTAGCAATTTTCAACACTGACTCCACCTGAAAATGAATTGTTCGAAGCCTCTCGGCGAGTTGTTCCTTTTTCCTCTCATCGGAAATCCAAACGGTACGAAATTGGCCTATACCTTTTTGGAGGAAGAGGCAAGAGTCTGACCTCGGAATAAAATAGACGGTAAAGTCCACCCAAAGAGTGGCAATTCTGCAACTTATGTCGTCTACTCGAAGTAATAAATCTATAAATATCAAGGGTTGCTATTATTAGGTCAACTCCACACGCACCACTACCTAAAGACTTTTGCAATATTGATTTGAGTGAGTTGCAGATGGTTTAGAAATTTCAATACGTCTAATATATTACAATACAGTATATGTAATATAAACAATTACAGAAATATTGCAATATGAAAGTTGTAAAAGTTAAATGAAACCGTGGCAAATGTGCAAAATACAATCGTGATATTTCTATTTTGATTCGCAGAATTGAATATTTTAGTTATTTCCCTTTAATATATTGTATTGTTTATCCATTAAAGATTTCGATGTACAGTTTTCGCTCAAGTTTATATACACTGGATATTTGCCAGAATATTGCCAATCGCATTTCATAACGTATACAGGTCCACATCATGGAACGGTGGGCAATTTCACAACTTTATGTTGATATTAATTAAATTAATTATGCTCAAATTTACTTATATTACTAAAAATACTTATTTACGAACTGAGTTATTAGTACTTTATACGAAAATAAATTTTTGCATTACTACTAATAGCTTAATTCATTTTCGATTTTTAATATTATTTATTTACTAATGATTCTACTCTCTTGACGCATCTACGTGAAAAATGTTCAATATTTCAGCAACCTTCTTGCAATGTAAAAATATTGTTTGGTTACTATCTAATTAAAAGGAGAATGCTTGCTTGCAAATCTTTCAGGAAGCAAAGGATAACAAAAATCATTTCTTCTTCTGCTACTGCTGTTGTCAGAACGGTTCTGAAGTTCTTAAATCCTCTGTGCAGAATTGACGGAGAATCAGATCACACGGTCAGGGTCGTACAGTTGTATGCTTGGAATGTTCCGGAAGAAGGAAAACATTCCACTTTATAGGCAAATTCCAAAGCTTTTATGGGAAAACTTTTTCCAGCGCATTGGATTTGCGTTGAGATTTTTATTCAGGCGAGTCTCCGTAACAACGTCTTCGATTTCGCAAAAGAGGCGGAGCTCTGTATTTTTCGGTATAGATTCCGACCTTCAGACGCACGTCAGAATACACTGAATAAGAATGAAATCGTCGTGGGCTGATGTGCCAGACAAAGTTATAAAAAGAACGTCTCTTCGTGCGCGACGCTTGAAGAGGTCGAAAAGGTGGGGAGCGGCGCTCGTGGTGGCGGGGTGGGGGACCCCCTCCGCCTCCGCCGAGAGAAGAGAACTCGATTTCTAATTTGAATTTGAATAGTCAGCTGCTTTCAACACCAAGATAGCGGAATCTGCACATTGCCAAGCCCCGCACGCGCGCGGTAGCGGCATTGAAATAATAACTACAATGCTCATGACACTCGCGAATACGTCACTTCCGCTCCAAAGAATCAAAACCCAGAAGCCCTGACCACCGGGGCCGGAACCCCATCACCTAGCCCCCCAGCCCCCCACCCCGGCCACCACGAGCGCCGCTCCCCACCTTCGACCTCTTCGAAGCAGTCGCCACGAAGACAGATCGTTCTTTTATAAAACTTTGTCGGCCACAGATCACCCACGACGATTTCATCTTATTCAGGTGTATTTCTGACGTGCGTCTGAATCGGAATCTATACCAAAAAATACAAGCTTCCACCTCTTTTTGCGAAATCGAAGACGTGTTACGGGAGACTCGCTGAATAGAAAATCTCAAACGGCAAATCCAATGCCATGAAAAATTTTCCGCATAAAAGCTTTTGGCATATGCCTATAAAGTTGGAATGCTTTCCTTGTCTTCCGGAACCAGTTCCAAGCAGACAATAAGTTACGACCCTACCTTGTGATACTGATTCTCCAGTCCAATTCTGCACAGGATTAAGAAACGTTCACCGAACCAGTTTAATCTGACAACAGCAGCTAGCAGAAAAGTAAATTGCGATTTTAATCTGTTATCCTTTTTCCTTTCACCTGAAAATTGTCAACAAGCATTCTCCTTTAAAATTCAGATAAAAAGCCAAAATCAATATTTTATACATTGCAAAAGGTTGCTGAAAAATTAAACTATTTTCTAGCAGTAATGCGTTCCATAGTAACTGCCAGAATTCCATTAAAATAAATATAAAATATATAAAAATCTCAGATAATATAAAGTATATAGCGTATTAGTAGTAAGCAAAAATTATTTTCGTATAGTAAGTACTAATAACTCAGTTCGTAAATAAGTTTATTTAGTAATATAAGTAAATTTGAGCTAATTAATTTAATTAATATCAACATTAAAGTTGTGAAATTGCCCACCTCTGTGTCCATTATCCGGTCAGCCACCTGCAGGTACATAGCGTGTCATCCAAAGTAGCTCCAGTCCCCATGTATATTTCCCGTCTAAATTTCATAATTTCTGTCAAATATCCTGTCCCCGAAAAGCCCTCTCTAGTTTGCTGGAACAACATACATAAAATCCTCACCCAAAGGAGTATCAGCCCCACAACAAAAACATCGTCCCAACATACAATCCTTACCCCTAGACTGAGAATGAAAAACACCCCTCAAACCTTTCTATGAGTTACCATTTACAACAATTATTACCAACAATCTAAACCGATAAATAACATTAATAAGTATTCATGATAATCTAAGCGAATGTTTTCATTACAAAAGATTCTAATATATCAATTAAATATGCCCATTCCATATGCAATAAATAAAAGATAATAAATTTTTTTGTGCAACATGCAACTTAAACATCTCTTTGGAATTTTTTCTTACAATATCTGAACTTAATTTTAACAAAAAACTTATGTTCAAAATAATTTCTGTTTAAGAGCCATACTAAATTAATCTAATTATCCTCTATCCTGTTTTAACAGCACCCTAGGTAAATCATATATATTATGAAGCATCCAAATCATTTAAACCCTCAGTCCAGATAAACATATAAGCATTCAGCATTGAGACCAAAGAAATCATTACGGATACTGGCCCACAGTAACTACTTCAATTTGTGTTGTAAAAAAACCTCCTCTACGACCCAAAATGTTGCCAAACTTACACGAAAAAACACCAATGGCAATTCCCAATATGCTCCTGACATCTCAAGATCTCATTAATACTTAAGCATAAACCCTAACTCTTTTTCAAGTCTAGTCTTGATGTTGCCGTGTGTAGGCGAGTTGAACCTCCCACCTGCTAAATGAACCCTAAGCAAACACTACTCTTGACCGTACTGTGTACACATACGTACATCCAATAAATAGTATAACATACCTCCGAAATTAGTGTAGTGACAAAAACATTTCATGAATCTTACTAATAAAATACAAAGATAGTAAGACCGCTAAGTTATATTCAACAGCACGCATATGTTCCATTAGTGGCATACCTTCTTTGTTCACATTTCTTGATATAATCTTTAATATTACTCTCTGAATAATATACAAATATATCTTTACATTAGCCTGCAAATTTACAAAAATCTCACCACAACATAATATAGTCTTAATATCTGTCTTACCACCCAAATCCTTGTAAACCAATACCGACTTTATGATTAAAAAGTTGCCAAATTTTTAGTAGAGTTAGAAAGTAAATAATATGCTATAGAAACAAACTTCTCCCCACCAGAATAGCTAACTGCCAAAACATACTTCCATATCTAATATTTTCCTCAGAGCCCTCAGTATGTATTTCCTCAAATTCCAATCGTTGTGTTAAATATCAAATTGGTGATAGAAAATACTAAAACTATGTTCAATAGCTTCTCACTCTCCACACACCCGACAGATATGTGACACTGAAAAACCACACCAAATCGTCAAATCCTCATTTACCAATTATATTGAATCCCGGTCACTTAACCACAATATCTAAGATTCAGCTCCTTCACCTATAACCGAACTCATAAACGTTCCCTTTGAATGTAGCAAGTCACCACGAAGAAACAACAATTTATTTATACTTATTCACACCGTTACCCACACGTCTGCATAAAGATTTAACCTCGATCCCAATCTCCCTAAAACGACTGCGTCTCCTCACTCATCACGTCTACCTATACAAAGCAAACACCCGACATGACGCAACGTGAATAACAGACCATACTACGCCGTCATACAAAGGAAAGAAGAACCAAAGAAAAGCACCAACAAGCGGAGCCCAACCCAAGTTAATCATTGGTACAAAATCGCATCAAATAGAATTTGTGATTCATAAACCACAAAATAAAATTACTATACCCTAAATTTAATCTTGAGGATACAAAATCGTATGGCATTGCCAAGCCCGACAATGCAATTTTTCTACGTTTCAATACGAATCAAGACATATATCTCTAACTAAAATAATAATAAATCTATACCTATAAATCTAAAAAACTAGAGTACCTAACGGAGATAAATTGGACCCAATAATAACCAATACCCCAATAATAATAATAATAACATATATATATCATGCATATCTAGAATATCAGCCTAGCGACTACCACCGCATGAACCACCTTAGCAGACCTATCTTCTATCTCTCAGCATGCTCCAGTTGATCCTTGTACATTTCATTTTGATGAACTTTCACCCCCTCTATCGTCCCTACTAATCACCTCCCACAACACATTCACAAATGTCCACGAGCGTTTCGCAGTCACATCATATTGTTTTCACTCGTATGTTCTCCACCTAGATTGCGAAAAGCCCGTCAAAAGCTAATCCCATAGCTAGCGACACTAATAAACGCAATATTGTCAGATAGAATGCCCACCTGTCCACATCATATTAAGGTCTATTAATAAATAATAAAATAACTATCTAATTTAATATAATTAATTAGTACTAAATATTCTCTCTGCTTTTACCTTTAATACAAGGGCAATTACTAACAATTCATATCAATGAGTTACTACTTATATATTTAAGCTATTATATTATGTCCGGATCCCAGACACTATGGTCAGTTCCAGAATCCTGAACCACCCCCATACCCGTGGCTGATAGTTCTAATGACCTATATCAAGAGATACCCGTCCTATCCAGTAATAGAAAAGACACATCTTCCTCCGCCCACTCTTCCCCACACCACGATGCTAAACGGCCATTGCTAGCCCCCCTCATCAGCCACCGACGCAATCCACCTTCAATAAGAAACTCCCAACAATCCGACATTGCACCACCATATAGCCACCCAGCACAAAACACGACCACCCCACCAACCCGCAAAATGAACACCACTTTCTCGCCCAGTACTGCGAACGAGTAAACCATGCTATTGACATTGCTGAAGCCCAGCTTATCTGCCTCGTAATTAAGGAGAACATCAGCTAAACCAAAGATAAAAATTCACTCTTTTAATCCATGTTTACTTCATTCGACAATATTCGATTGTTATGCCAATTTTTGTTTGGACGAGGCAAACTGTTCACATGGTACACAACACTCTAGGTTTCATAGGTGCCCGGTTTTACCTTAGTCTAGGTTGGCTAGTGGCATACACAAAGACAAGTGTTTGCCCTATTGTGCCTTTGTACTTAGTACCCCGATACCGCAATGATCCTGTGCTCTTTCTGTGATTTTTATCGCGCTTCAGCTTCCGTGGATTAGGATCTGTCTTAAGAGTAAGTTATACTTGTCCTAAACCCTCATCTAACCGCCCTCTCCAATAGAACTTCTCGTTCACCTTGTACACCCCGAACCAAATAATTTGAATACCTTTTTTCTCCTGTATAGGGAGTTCCACCCATACAACCCTTTTCCCCTGCACCACCCTCCCGATCGACGACTGCAGCGGAAATAACAAAAAACATGCCAGTCTACGTCGCATGCAAAGCACTAGCTAGACATCATAGAAACATTCGCCACAGTTGCTAAGCTGTTCAATTATTGCCTACATGCTCCAGAAGATAAATGTATTGTTCCGCATAATATTTTAAATTCAACAAACATTCGAAATATTCGTCTGACAAGATTCCAAGCTCAAATTGATAATATTTATGTGACGTTCGCGACCCATTGCCCCGCCACTGTCAAAATACCCCGTACTTAATACACTGCATGCCAGACCGCTACTCAACTTAAACATCTATTCCCCTATAATTCTTCCCCCTTCTCTTAGCCCCATTAACCCCGTTCTTCGTCTGTTGTTTGAAAGATCAATTTCTAGTGAGTCGCATTCTCCACATTAACCAGGTAAATACATCTGGCCCCATCTATCTCCTGAACTATCGAATCAACACATGTAAGGAACCGAACCGGAACCTGTCCATATAGCCGTTATAGATCTCAGTACCGCGTGAACCGAGTTCACGTCCTCACCCACAACAAGGCTGTTGACTGCGGACCCTCGGAAGCCCAGACTCCGGGATGCCCAGCTCCAGAAGCTCAGAAGTCACCTGACCATAGAAACCCCATAACATGAGCACAGAAGGAGAGAGGGACATCTTACATGAAGTGTCCCGAAAAGTTAATCCCGACGAGAGACAGACCAACCTCAAGATTTCGAAACAGCAGCCCATAACTGCAGACTATCTCGCGTATATCGAGTCAAATCAAGCCTGGGCCACAGTGCATTGTGAGAGAAGTGCCCAGTATAAAGCCCGCTTCCCCACCTAACTCTACCATTTAGCAGTTATACCCAATGGATATTTAAGATTTCCTTTTGTCTTTACTCCTCCTCAACTCTGAACTTTACCCTCATTCCCTTTAAACACTAAAGCCCCATACTCAAAGCCACCCAATACCACGAATTGAAACTCCGAACCAGTGGCAACTTCCATTCCTAGTAAGCCTCCCGCTACCCAAACAGCCCTCCCGAGACCTCGGTGCGATCTTTCTTTCCCTCCCTGTGCCTACAAGTTCCCCACTCTACCCCAAAAAATACCACCCCAAACCTACATTGACTATCTTCACTTGTTTCTTCTTTAAAGCACACAATTTTAATTTCTTCCGCCCCCAACCTTCTCGCATGCCTCTCACCCCGTAAACACATCGGCCCACCGACTCTTACCGGTGCATAGGTGGAACCATTAAAGCTCACTAACCGTAGAACACCGCTTGCTGGCCCGAAATAGCGCCAAGTATATCGAAACAACACATGCCTTCTCTACTGGCCCAGCCCTCGTAAGAAAGATCACTCTCTGCGTTGAGAATGTAGATATTGAGACACAAGAACCCCAATCTCCCGCCAAAGCACAATTTTCCTGGCAATAGGGTTGATCCAGATCGTTAATTAGAATTCCCAAAAGATGCAATGAAGTCTTCTACCAGTCCCCGAGACCCTATCAAAATCATCGACGAGATTACAACCATACATCATTACTAAAGAGAACTTAAACAAAATTTAACAAATCTATACATTGTCGAAACTAATCGTAACTGACAAACTCAACGTCCTATCACGACATTCCCATTGTCTCCGACCTTTATAGCACGACAACAAAAACAATGACCGACGGAGATCGAAAATCCCACACCGGCGCCCCTATTCTAGACCCTATCTATCTTTTTACGTGGAATCATTCCACTTTTCCCTCCAATAACAAGAATACCATAAAAATTATCCCCATAACGAATCAACTAGGAAAGTAGAGACCACTATTCCATACTACCATACCCTCAAGTATATCTACAGCCACATAATTTCAATTGTTAAATTAATACACAAAATTCCGAGCTCCACTACCCCAATGCGCGACTCCTTCTCACCATAATTCACAGACGCTCCCCATTTTAGTCCATCACTTTAAGACACAGACAATTACTGTTCCGCACAGGAAAATCTATGCGCACGTAGAAAACAGACCTGTTTCCGACCCGCACACCTGGGCTAAAACAACACCACATATTTGTCCGCCCTTCTCGCCCGTTACTTACCCCCAACTGACAATCCTTCACCTTCTCGCACCGCAAATGTTCCCAAAAAAGAGTAACAGACAATACTGCGAGTAGCAAGCAAAAAACAAATCCACAGATATTATCAAAGTCCACAAAAAACCTGGGTCTGGGGCTGCCGTTACCCTAGGAAGCGACCCGCACGCACCGGCCGCCATGCTCGGCCTACAAAGGCTACGAGTCTACGAACGTTTTCGCACGTCACGGGAAGGAAATGAAGAAACTGGTTGCCTTCGGCGGGGCGGCAGACCGGTCTGAGGGCAGCGCCCGGCCACTCGACTGTGACGGCCATTCCGCGACCGATTTGCCCAAGACGGGCGCGGGAAAACGAAGGTCCCCGCCATCCCCGGCCCGCTGTGGCTGATCGGCGACCACTCAATATGGCGCCGAAGGCTCGTCGGGCCAACCGGGGCCGTGGTTGACGATGCTACGGACGTATCAATTGCGACGTGACCGCCATAGACGCGAGTATCCAGAGCGGTATCAGACTCGACTAGGCTTAATGTAGCAACCCTATAGTTCTTCGTGTTGCCCTGGTGCCGTAGCTAGATGGTGTCTTTTGCTAAGTGAAACGACGGGTGGAATACCTTCTGCTAACGTGTCCTACGAGGACGCTGAACACGATGTTTTTAGTCCGAGTACTGTCCAAATCGTAACAGACCCGGCCCGTATCCGCCACTTGGGCGTACCCCGTGAATGCTCATCGCTTAAGGGCCCGTATCCGGGCCATTAATGATCCTCCCGAATACATACATAAATTTAACATCACTGTTCCGCAGGCCGAGATATCACTTTAACCATTCCATCACCCCGATATTCAACACAGAGCAGCCAACCGCCCCCTTCCCGCTCACCCTCCTCACATCCCATCCAAACCATCTCTTCCTAAACCACGCTCCTCCTTCCCCGTGCTAGTGCCACCTCCACGCCCGACCGGCCTACGCCAGTATAATTATTTACCAGCCTCCTATTTTAAATGCGCTCATCACGCGACGCTCAGGCCTCCGCCTTCATCCATCGCGTCACCTCACTAGCTTAGCCATCGTGTCCTCCCCCATTCCAACCTCACACTGGCCCAAAATACGCAAAATACGAACCATATACACTTATTACATCTAGTAATTTATTATCACCACAATAAAACCCCCAAGAAAATAGACGTTGGCAAGTATGTCGATTTCTTAACTTAAGCATATTGTCCCACTGTCCCTAATTAACCCCAATATACTTACTTCTATAATAAGCAACCCATACGAATTTACATCGAATATTGATTTAACAACCGATTATACAATTAACAATATAAACAACCCACATTAACCCTATGAACAGAGACCATAACAAACCCCAGAGCCAGATAAGTTAAAAGCTATAATTTTGTTTACTCCATGTCTTTTAACGAACCCCAATAAAGTGTTTAAAACAGATAAATGAGCCCAACACTATTATACTACAGCCAAGTACACGCCCTAAGAGAAAAACAACTAATATTTGGCGTCAAAATTGAATATATAACAAATACCCGAGTTAAGATACATCAACTTCATACGGACAGCGCATAATCTCCCGAAAAGTAGGCCTCACCTTCCCAACTTTATGAATTGAAATGGGTTAGGAAACAAACCCAACAGTCACAACAACAAAAAGTCAACCCAGTAACCCAAAGGTTCCCAAAAAAATACCCATGTTACTTGGAATATATTTTATTTGAAAGGTAAAGATGAACAAAAAACTTAATATTACTATTAAAAAAATACATATAATGAACACAAGCAGCCCTTGACATTCGTATTTACGCACGGACCTGGACCGAACCGAGAAAAAGTTAAGTGACTGCGTATACTTATATAAAGTCCACTGCCTTCGCGAGGTCGGCCCAGGCTGCCCAAAGGAAAGTCTCAAAGAAATGGAAATGTGCGAGCTTAAAAAAGGGGCTAAACGAGATTATCAATTTACGGATTAAGTTTTTTTTATGATCATGCGTAAAGACAAAAAAATACGTAAGCCCTCCTCCCCCCATTTGAAAAAAACCCGTTCATAACATAGTGTCGACTCTGAAAGCCCTTGGCCCCGTCTCGCACCGCAAGTCCTCAATTCATTTATTCTACCAACCCTAAACTGACGATTCCGGAAATCCAAATGCCAAGGTCATCCAGTCGACATACACAGCAACCTCAACTTCAATGGGTAATGTAAAGCAATAAATAGCCTTAAGAACCTTGCACTCCACCCCCAGTTGTAAGATTTCCAGACGAAAACAGAAAACGAAAGAGGATACTACGAAATTGAATTCCTAATTGAGTGTGCCCGACCCGAATATTACATTAATGGACAAGTCCTTGTGACATCACCGTGTCAGGAATGATTGTTATAGGACGGCTTGGCAAACGTCATTCTTGATCTAGGACGCCACAATCCCGCCTAGACTGTTCACCATCCTCCGACAGAGGATGGATTTACCCCACTATCGGAGCCACGAAGCACGGTCTGGAAAAGCGCCCCCAGAAACACTCTCTCTATCGGAGCGGCAGCTGTGAGAACAAATATGTGTTGTGGCACAGTGATATAGATGTTAGTCTTATTCCACCCCAAAATTTCAATACTTAACTACAAACAAAATGCAGATAAAGAAAGATTCCGCTTTACATGCTACATCCAAGTTCTTAAATAACTTATGATTCGAATGAGAGTGCTGCCCACGCCAAAAGATGGAGGGCTTTAATCACTTAGACCTATAATGCAGTTTCGATTTTTACCGAATTCCAACCTTGTGTGATATACCCCATGACTCGACAATGGTATATGGAGTTCTCATATCGTTCAGCTCTAATACTTTTATCACTAAAACAATCTACGTCTCTTCTCTGAGATCCGTAGGTACGCCGAGTCAATAAGCATTCTTTAGTGCCTATTCTCCTCTTACGCTGAAAACAAGATCAACAATTCGCCAAAGAAAACACCCAAGAATACATTATATAGAAACTATCAAAACTCCAATGTAGATTGTGATTTATATATAAATTATTGATATACTATTATTTCTATGAAATAATTGATCAATTTGCTAGGCTAGTATAGACTATCCAAATGATCAAGTGAGAAATAAGTGATGTTAACTCATATTCGCCTTTAAAGTAGTCCACTATTATCTTATACTTTTAAACCAATATCTTAAAAAGGATATATGCTGTATCCATTGCAACCAGTTCACGATTATTTTATTCCAATGACGCAATATAATCCTTACGAGGCTATTTATACATCGGTATACAATTCACGTTCTATCCAGCAACCTGCAGAGTTTCCTTTATGTTGAAATCCTTTTTTAGAGAGCTCACTTGTCTCCCTTATTAGCCAAATTATGTCACCTGAATAACAAAACCATTTATGTTATACAGCTATAGTCGCAATCATAAATTTACAAATAGTTATTTTCAGCACTAACATACCTTAGGTAGAATCTTAATTTCCCGATAAAGATATAATATAAGTCTTCGATATTCGTTCTAGTTGCTACCCTACAGAGTGTCAATATTAAATATTCATTAATATAACTATATAATAGTTGTTTTTCTTATTTTATGTATGTTATGGAGAAGTAATAGAGAACGTCTGTGTATGCGAAAGTTACGGAGCATAAAAAAAATGTCTCTTTTTCAACAGAACATATATTCTCATTCTTTCTAGTCTAATAATATAGTTTGCATTATAAAGACAAATACACGTAATGATGTATTCTATACTACAAAAACCTTATTTACAAAATATTCTTGTTTACTTCCTCACAGCATTAGGTCTTAACTTCTTTTCTAAACTGAACTACATAACAATCTAATATTGGCACTGTCCCCTCATGTGAATATTACAACTAACATAAAACATTGGTGCAAAATAGTCAGTTAAAATATCATAATATTGCTACTGTTATCTCTAAATTTGTACTATGTATCTCGAAAGATATCAATTAAAGTGTGTGTGCTAATGCTTGATGATTCATCAAAATAGATAATGAAAATGCAACATCATATACAGGATGAATAGTGCGAAAATAAACTCGCTGAAAACTAACTCTACATCTAACAGTGCATACCATTTTATAATCAAGCTCATCACCTGATACTCAGAATTTGAGACAATAAAAGAGAACATTTAATATTTGTAAGCTAAGAATTTAGGAACTGAGCCTAAGTGGTGAAGAGAAAAATGCCAAGACAAGAAGACTTGGTACCTATGCTGGTTTGACAAAAACGATGTCAGGAGAGACGGTGTACGAAAGTAAGAGTATAAGAATCCCGGCAAATAAAGGGTAATACTAAGTGGTCCTTCTTTGCACGCCCACACATAATACAGCCAGATTATCCACCGCCCCCATCGCACACGATGTCCTTGAACACCCGAAAAGTGCAAAGATCTACCGCCCACAATGCAGCGAGTCTAGACATGAACTTCACGCCCTTTACACCCCCGGCGAATATCTCCTACCCCAGTTGTAAGTTGAATCCAATCACTCCCTCATAATATACCTGCCCCCTCCCAAAACAAAAGTGCTCCACCTAGTTGGAACCTTGCTATGAGACGAGTAGCCACTTCCTACTCCCAGAAAAACTTAACTCCCCAATCCGGCCAGCACGGTCGCCATTATCAAAAGATGCTGACTAACCCTGTCTTAACAAAAGCTAAGACACACACACGTAAGATTAGCCAATCAACTTCACCCACAACTCATAATACGCATGCCCTGAATGCATCAATCACCCCCTATTCCCCTTCCCTCTCTCGGCCTCCCAGGTCTACACGCTGCTCATCAACACACATGTCAACTTTGTAGGTAGAGACAAACTTGGGGTGTGATTTTCCCCAGTCGGACGTACAGCCTTTCTGTCTTGCATTAACCCTGTGCAGAGACCCAAACCAAGCGTCCACCCAAAACAATTATTTACCATATTTATTTAGTGATACGGAACGAAACTCGTAGCTGTACCATATCTGTCTCAGACGAGTGATAACGAAAAACCTCGTGAAACACGATATTCTGTTCATGCACGACGGGCTATTTTTGTTCCTTTCTCCCCTGGAGGAACAACAAATCCAATCAACGCACTCATCCACAACACCCACGGCAATCTTCTGAGCCGCCGAGCGTGCGCACAGATTACTGCGTTGTCTACCTATACTCCCAAGAGTTACAATCCAGCGTCTGCGCACCTTCAATTGTCTTCAGCACCTCTAAATATACTAATTGGCTCTACACTCTCCATCGACTCACAAAATGCAACCACATACCCAAACGTCCCTCATGCGCCACCACCGCACATCCAATGTTCGCTGCCTGGCTTCCCATTTCTTCGCGCCGTGTCCGCCTCGTCAGATGCGTCTTCAAAGAATCACAAAACCTTCGCAAATAATTGGGGCAGAAGGGCGGGCGCAGCTTCCGGTGATATCTGCCAATGGCGATACTTATGTCTAACTGCAGACACTAATTTTTTACCTTTTAACGTAACTTTTAACTATACTATTAGATCTTTAGAATGATAGTCGGCGGAGTAAGAGTACAAGCGTGGACAGCAAGTAGCTTTTGCTATTCCATCCTTTCCCCTCACGGCCTCCATTTGGAAATAGGCTACACATAATGGCCACAGTTGCGGATACGCGTGAGCGCACGAAGGTAAAAGCGCCGACGCGGGTGTCCGCAATAATTCTGGTCTTCAACGTAACGGAACCAAGCCCGTAATGACAATAGCTGTGGTTAGCGAGCACTGTATTCTTAAGTTCCAGGAGCGTCGACTGTCGCAGGTATCGTAGTTACCCCGTTAGATGTAGTGAATAATTGTATCCCCCAGAGCGCAAGTAAAAAAGCCCACCCCGCACGGCGGGACGATCATGGCGGTAGGTGATGGTTGCCTGGTCGAATCGCTCGCGGGGAGCCGGTATCTCTGGTGATTTGGCCCCCACCGGGCCAGACCGTGATAAAGTTGCGTGAATTGACGCCCTCCCACCCAATTTAGAGACCTCTGCCCACCCGACCTCAATCACGAAGCCTCTGTTTATCTCCGGGCAGTCGTCCGCCATCGCCACCCTTCCGCGGCCCCTCGACCTCTCGCTCACACACCCAGATGTCCCTCTTTCACCCGCCCGGTCCTCGCCTCGCTCACCCTCGTCTCCCCCCCTCCCACCACCCTCCAAGCCCGCATGCGGACGCGTCAACCCTTCTCTCTCCTCTGCGCTCCCCGAGTGTCTACGCGCCACACTCGATGTCCTCGTTGCCCGTGTCCAGATCCTGCATGCATCGCCTTCTGAACACGCGCCTAATCACGCTGCGCAGCCCCCATATTTCCCCCAAAGCCACACTAGCGTTCCAGGTTATGAGTGGCGATCGCCACCTCTATCCACAGCCCGTCCCCTCGACCCTGCCCGCTGGCTCCCACTGGCTATAGCTCTTCTCACCGGATACTCTCCGGCG
>BOPP01000175.1:1217349-1249290 GCA_017312745.1 Gryllus bimaculatus | reverse complement strand
CATCGACAAGAGTGAAGTGCTAAATGAGAATGAAATGGGAAAAGTATTGGCCTATTAGAGGGTACATGTTGAGGAAATGTCTGTGAATTGGGTAAGAATGATACAACTTGTATGCTTTTAATTTTGTTTTAAATTCTTGTTAATTTATGAGAGACAATAGAGGGGTAATATACAAAAGTCAAAGGTATGAAATGTGCCAAAATGTGCGATGAGGTAATGTGAAACTAGAAGAAAATAATAAAGACGTACATATGAATAGAGTTCTTAAATGAAACATACAGAATGACTAAGAGGGACGAAGACAGTAGGATAGCGAGAATGTAAGAAGGAGAGAGCAGAGAGTTGAGCAGAGTGAGATAGAGAGAGCAGGGAGATACAATAATAAAGAGGGAAGGAGAATCAAGAGTGAGAGTGGAAGGGAGAGAGGATTTGAGAGCGAAGGCCAGACAGAGACAGATGAAAGAGTCGAGAGTACATGATACATGAATAAGCGCAATAACTTGCCCGTGATGCGAGTTTTCGAGCAGCACGTGACCACTGGCAGTGCTGAGACCTGCTGGCCCTGGACGTCCGCGCGCCGACTTCTGATGACGCCTTTGAGAGCTGTGCGCCTTAATTACGCGCTTCGAGTTGCGCCGCTTGCGCAGAATTGTCAAAGAGCGCGATGCACGTCCTCGAAATCGCGTGCAGCAGACATCCCTTTTCCGTCTTATGGATCCATCAAAGCAGGACGCCCAGAGATGCTCCTTCGCGGCCAAAGCGTTATGGTGAGCATAAAAACGCGAAACAGCTACTTACTGTGCGAAGAGACGCAAATGAAAGGGAAAAAAATGTTTTACAGTAAAAGGAACTGCAAATGAAAACCCACAGAGAAAATCAGAGAAATGCTGGTGGTACGTGCAAGAGCAAAAGAAGGTAAATAGAAGTGGTCTGAGGAATGAAGTGAGATGGAAGTCGCCGCAATAACAGCATCATCTTTAATTTCCAGTATCTTTGGAATTTTATGCGACCTGTGTATTTCTTGCTGCTTATAGTTCTTTGGTAACAGGAGTAGTTTTAAAGTAGCTATAATGAAAAGGATGTTAAAAGTTTGAAGAGGATGACATTATTTTAATAAAATGGTGATTGAATTATGGTTAGTGTTGAAAATGTTTGGGTAGATTTTATGCGCTTTCAGGAGTACTTTCGAAGTGAAATAGTTACTTACTCAACATACATTTGCAGTTAAAATAATTTAATCATCTTAAATAATGTCTCTAATATTCTGCTGAATGTTACCGCGTGAGTAAACAATAAATACACACGTAACTATATATTTATGTCACTGATTTATGCGCCGCTCCAACCCGCCTCGCACTCTTTGTTCACACCTCGCAGTGGTCTTTCCCCGCTCTCTGGCGAGATCCGGCGCCAACCTACCATCAGCTATGAATTCTCGCCTATCCGGGAGACGCCGCGTCGTTGGCTGGGGTGCCGACGTTTCGCCTGACATGTCGCAGGTTTCCTCAGGGTAGTGAGTCAGGGCTTTCTCAGGCAAGCCTGCGACATGTCAGGCGAAACGTCGGCACCCCAGCCAACGACGCGGCGTCTCCCGGATAGGCGAGAATTCATGGATTCGAGCCGCGGAAGCTTACGTATATACCGTCAGCTAGTAGGGTTTTCCCCAACCAAGTATCTCCCACGGCGGCATTGCCCCAGCGGGGCATTGCCTCAGCTGGGACAAGCTCTAAGCTACCGACCTGTCTCCCGACACGTGTGGTAGTGTAGTTAGCATGTTAGTGTAAGGGGTGAGGATAGGACAAGGAAGAGGTAGAAAAGATCGCGCGCGGTCAATGGCCCGTTTGTTAGGGTACTGCTCCGCCATTCGCCTGGTGTTGAGCACAGAAACCACGGAAAACTACCGATCAGAGCAGTCGGCCACTAGGATTCTCCTCCAGACCGCGACTGAATTCGACCTCGCTGACAAGCGAGTGTCGAGAATCCTGCCACCGTCGAGACTCGAACCTGGGATATCCCGGTCAGAGGGACTGCAGCGATATCAGCTGATGGCCTGATCCTTCTACCTCTCCTGGTCTCTGCTTCGGCCAGACCCTAAAGGCACGTGTTGGCAACGTGGAGTTCTGCGGGTGAGTCTTCAAAGCGCGCAGCGGCGGGTAGGCGGTGCACAAGGTACTCAGGCATCGATACATACATCGATACGCTCCTTTAAACCACTGCTTTCTGGGGGATAAGGTCAAACCCGGGGATTTGCACACTCATTTTAACATTTGAATCTATTTGTTTACGCAAATGAAGAATTTATTACCAAAGTGACGGTTCCGTTTGTTTTCTAGTTTTACATAGCATGATATCTTAAAACGCTTCTCCATCAGTTCTGCGAAACATTGTGTTAAAAAATTGTGTCCAGTGATCTTAACAATAATCGAGAATATAGGTGGAGGAGAGTTTCCCATATGCTAGTAACTAAAAACAAAAGTCGCAATTCTTTTTCTGAAATTGCTAATTAAGCTTATTATTAATATTTTTGTAACTTCTTTGAAGTTCAACAGACGTGTTGTAACTAACAAAAAATTAACTAGCTCGTTTCCGAGACTTCAAGTACAGAGCGTTATTTTCGTTGAGAATATTTCTAACGACCACCGCAATTATTTTTTTTCTTAGCGCACCACAGTGCCTCTAATTTCACGAATAAATTTCGGATTTATCGGAGTGAATAATTACCTACGCAAAGGAGATTTTTTTCTGCATGCAATGTTGTATATACGAGGTTTCGTGGGGAGAGAAATACTTCTATTTACGATTAACACATGAGATGTAGGAGTATGAAACACGCTTGGAGGTATGTGAGCCGTGTTCTTGCTTTGTAGCACCTCTTCTGTGTTGTTTTTCCGCCCCTTCCTCGGTCATTCGCTTGTTCATGTTTCCCCGTTGGTCGTATTTGGTGCGTCAAATTTTTTATTGTAAACGGAAACAGAAAAATCAGAGCCGTTCGTGTATATTGGGGAATTATGGAATCAGAGCCGTTCGTGTGTTATTGGGATTAAGGATATGGTCAAATTATTTTCAAAACATAGTAGGCTTGAAGCGAAATTGGCAATATTTCAAATCAATGTGAATGATTGCCTATGCAAGTGAGAGTTTGTTGTAAGGTTATAAAGAACCACCCCTCAGCGTGGAGTATAATTGAAATAACGATCAACACATAAGAAGAATCAGCATGAAGGACACTTGGAAGCACGTGAGTCTCACAATTCATCTCCACCGTTCTGTTTTCAGCCTCTTCCTCATATGTCCGCTTGTTCAATTCATGTTCGCCCACTGGTGGGATTTTCCGCATCAAATTTTTATATTTGGATTTTGCTTTTGCTTTAGGGAAGAGTATTAGCGAGAATTGAAAAGGCTGTAGCTTACCACGAGAGAAAATAAGCTTAGTCGATTGAATTACTCTGAGAAAATAAAATGAAAAGGCATTAGCAAAAATGTGTTACAAAAAAGGGCTTCGCATATGGAAAGCTCATATATTATTGTGGATGGATGAAAGTTCATTATTCAAAATCACAGTTCTGGTTAAGAAATATATTGTTGTTTCTTATACTTGATGTTAAAAGTTCTCGTAGACCCATTGGATTGTATTAACGGTGATGTTTCGGGCCATTCCTCTGTTTTGTATCATTACATTTAGTAAAATTCTAGTAGTTGAAATAGAATGTGTTAGAAACCAAAGGAAAAAGAAGGAAATGACTACAGATTAACTAAGGTATGATACAAACCTATAGTAATCAGGAGAATTGGCTAAGTTCTTGCACATCCGGGAAAAAAGCTTCGAAAACTGGGAGATCCTAGGATTCTATGCCGTCGGTGAACAAATTTTCGTCACTAAATTTATTTTATTGATGTTGGGTATAACCCGGTGTCAGTTAATATGTAATATAACACATAAATAAGATAATATGTTTTATTCAAGTATAATAATGACAATATTAAATTACATGAAGAAAAAGAAAAGAAACGTGTCACCCGGACAGCCGAGAAGTAAAGAAACGTGTGTTTGTGTGACGTGTATAAATCCGCAATGAATGTTTGTACAGTCACAAAACAGTACCACCCTATTCTGACACTGCACTATCCTTCACTTACTGCATTGCATTTCACTGAACACTTAAATCACTTCATTATCTCTCTGCTCTACATTGCACGACACCTCACTTCACAATATAACACTTACACATCACTATATATTACCCACTATTCGAAGTTAAGGTCCTCATGTTCTTAGGAATACCCTAAATTAATTTCCTAAACTGTTGATCACTTCGAGGAAATTGTTCAAAGGTTTTTGGAGGCAATCTTTCCCATTCCGTTATCAATGGATTTGTGAAATAAAATTTCCAAAGATCCGTTCTCTGCTATTTTAATATGTACTTGTGATCCCCTCTACTGATGTACTACGTAGAAATACGTATTCGCCTATTAATTTCCTTCCAAGCTGGATGACCGCTATAAGCTTTACATAAAACGCAGAGTTTTGCCATTGATCGCCTGTTTTCAAGTGAATCCCTCCTTGTCATTTTCTTGTCCCTGAAAGTAAATTTAGCTGCCCTTCCTTGAATCTTTCCAAATTTTTACACGGCTTAATGTTGTGCGGATCCCAACCAATAGCTTCCTAGTTCATTATCGAACGATAATGAAATATCTGAGACTAACCCCACCGCGAAGCGAACTGGTTTCTGCAGTCCCTTCAATTAATTATGTAAGTATGCAAAAGCAATAACCATTAACCGTTCACAATCAAAAAGGTCACAAAACTGATTGTAAATGCTGAGAGAGGGGATTGAAGGGTAAATCTGCGTCCTCACAATGCGTCATTTCGTTAAAATATGCATGTGTGCCAGATTGGTGCACTAGCGCACATAGCGCATTTGTTTTGGATATGAGGTTTTTCTCGAAAAGAAAGGACACATAATATACCATAGCTTCCACAGGGGACGGATATCTGCCTGTGTGTTTTTTCTTAGAGAATAAGATGTTCGCATTGAAAAACAAAATGATTGCATTTCTAGCCATATTTTAGATTTATTTAGGTTTTTGGGGACTGATACCATTTTGAATATATGTTGCAGCCACGTGGAAATTAATGGTACAGTTTTACTACAATACCGTTACCAAAAACGAGAATAGCTTGTATATTGAAGCCTGCTAGACCGTAAATATTGTTTTAAAGCATTGAATTATGTTGCTACTTTAAGACACAAAGTAATATAGATATTAAAATTCAAAGTAAAATGTTCTTCTCAAGTGTAGTTCTTCAAAGTAAAATGTTCTCCAGACCTAAATTTCCAAAACTTTTTATAAATATTTTTTTATCATTGTTATTTTGTTTTATTGGCAATATAGAGAGTACAAACCCGAAACATGTCTTGTGTTTGTATTTGAATTTAGCCATTATATTTCTCGAAAAGAGCAATTGACCTCGGTGACCTTAGATCCCGGGTTTTCTTGTTAGTCACCCAACTCGAAACCCGCGCTGTCACGAATTCGGTTAACCTTCGTGACTTCCCGTAGTTTAGGAATTCGTCTGGCGACGATGGTTTCGCGGTCGTGGCCTTTCAGGAGAACCATCCCAGCATTCGCATGGATGACTGTGGGAAACCACGATAACCCCGGTCAGGATGACTGGCACGGGGATAGAACCCAGGCCTCCCGAATTCGAAGAAAGCGCGCTACGCCTTGAGTCACTTCGTTCGGTCAACATGCCAGTCAGCATTGATTGATTATTTCGTATTTCTTAGTACGCCGTTTTCTAAGAGTATTAATCCCGAAAGCGTAGTGTATATTTTCAACACGTGACGGTTATCTATCCCCGCTGGCCTATCCAAGCTTTCGACTGGTCTTCTGACATGTTAGGGGCATGTAAGTGTAATGATGCGTGTGTAAGGAAGGGGCGAGGATAGGACAAGGAAGAGGGAAGAAACATCAGCGCGCTGTTCGGGGGCGCTTCCTTAAGGTACTGCTGCGGCATTCGCCTGGTGTGGTTCGGAGTAACCGCGAAACACTACCGATAAGAGCCGCCGACCACAGTAATTCTCCTCCGAGCAGCACCTGAACTCGACCTATCTGTGTAGCTAGTTTCAGAAATCCTGCCACCGACGAGACTCGAATCCTAAGACCACTCAGCCAGAGCCACTGCAGTGACATCAGTTGATGCCCCAAACCACGCAAGCCCCGTACTCATATGCCAGCTCGAAGCACGTCATCGAATCGTTTGAATGGCGAGGAGGGACAGTGTGAACAGTCGCATAGCGCATATGGGTCAAGTTGTACTCTTTTGAACTTCACGCATGTGGTTTCATGTGAACACAACTTTTGGCCACCGATGACGTAAGGAACGAATGGAGGCGTAAGTTTTTCGCATTAACCCTCCAACTGCGACCGACCGACCGACCGACCGACCGACCGACTGTAAATAACGCGTCTTGCGTCATACCTTTCACTGCGGGCCCTGTTGTGAGTTAAGCTTGTTCGCACGTAGATACCACGCAAGACAACTCAGTTATCAGTAAGTCCTAGCGATTGCCGAAAGTGTCTCGAACTCGTCCTCTGGCAGCCAGACATCGCGGTTCCGCGTACGATCTCGTGCGTAGCGACCAACTGACTGAGCGCAATCACGCGTTCTGAGACTACCACGCAAGGACGTGTTTTGCGTATCAACTTGCCTAGAGCAGTAAAAGGGTTAAAAATAAATACTATAACATATTAATCAGATCGCTTTTGCATTACGAGAATTGATTATCTCGAGGCGTGGGTGTATCCTCCTGAGGGAAAGACCTGGAGGCAGAATTCTCCCTTAATCCGAAGTGTAGTTCGACGCCGGATCTCACGTTCCAGCCGGGAAGAAACACCGCCGAATCTTGTCAAAAACGTGCACTGCATGACGATTAAGGACCAAAGTTGTTGAATCGCCCGGACCCGAGTACTCCTGTTCACGCATGATAGAAACTCCACATCCACTGATCGCGCTAACATTTCTTCCCCATCCCGACCCCACCCTCCACTGGACGATGGACTGTTACACCATTCATTTTCCCATGACCTAGAAAGACTACGACAGTCCTTCGAAACATGAATATCAAACCAAAGATCGAATTGTGGTGTGGCGGTACTCTAAAATGGAGACGGCAGTGTTATGCGAAGAATTGGATCTTAATATTTTATCTAATCCTTTCCTTATTTGTCTCTTGTGCTCCTAGTGATTTAAAATCCTCACCCTCAAAACTCTTGAATGTCTCCACAATATGTCATTTCTTTTGTTTACTAGCAAACAGAGAACCGAGTTCAACGAATTTGAACGTGCTTAGTTTTGGGTATTGGCTTTTGCTGTATTTCCATGTGCATTTTAAACTTGTAGTTTTGTCATCGCATTCAAATGTATGCAATCACAGCTATGGAACCAGCAATTAGATTATCCTCTCTAAAAGCTTATGCATTATTCCTTTGAAAGGTTACCTTTTTTGCTTACTGAAAGCAGCAATGAACTTTTCACTAGTCTGTATGAAGTATCTTTCACTCCAGAGAGGATTTTTAACTATTTTCAGGTGACTTTTGCTAAACTTTTAGCCTCTCTACTCAACGTTGAATTTTAAGATAAAAATACAAAGTAAATTATTTTATATTGAGTTATCGCTTATTAAACGAATACGTGACAAATTTACAAATGGGATTACATCAGTTTTTATCAACACTTTGACGACTTTTTTGTTGTGTCAGTACAATGATGGACCGCTGTCACAGTTAAAATGCATGTTACGCGTTTGAGAAAATGCTTCATTAATAGCTATTTAACAGAAAACATTGATATTGGAGCACAACATTACAAAACATATTTACCTTTTAAGTTTAGTAGTTGAGGAAATTCTGATGTGGTATTTTTGACGTAATAACAGGTAGAAATAAAATATGTCATCTCCGTCAACTTAATATATAGTAGTATATAATTGTATTAAGTTGACGGAGATGACATCTTTCAATTATTCATTTAAATATCTCTTGTTTATTAAAAAATGAACATATATTATTATAAACAAAAACATCAATGTTATCAAAGCCTCTTTTCTTTATTAATTTAAATTCCTGTTGATGTAGCGAACATCTTCAGAGTTGAAAATGTAAAAAAAATGCGTGTGCAAAGTAATAGAAAAACGAAAATTAAAATTCAATACATATTTATACACAATTATTATACGAAAATGAAGTGAGCAATAAAAGTAATAAATAATATTGCAGTAGAAGTATAGAATTATCAACAGGGCGTAAAGAAACGGGATCCCTGGCTAGGAGTGGTTAAGGAAACAGAATGTGAAACCAAAACAAAGAACAAATATTTTACGGCAGACTGAATCATTTATTATATTTTCCGAAAATGAATTATTGAACAATGAGCACGTGAATGTGTACTCGATTCGTGTTAACCGGCGCCGTTCTATTGAACGGGCCCCTCGTCGCCTTGTGCCTCAACGAGGCGCAGCATAGTTCCCTCCAAGATCGATGGCCCGGAGTCTGCCTGGGAGGAGCGGCGTGTAACTCCGGCTGCCCATCACACGCGCTGTCCATCGCAACTCCTCACGCACCCCCCCCCCTCGCGGGAGGCTGTCGCGGTACCCTCCTCGCCCCACCCGCCCCGTTAGGCCCAACGACGCCGCTACGCGAGTGCGCCCTCGGCGCCCTCACTCGCTCACCAACCCTCGCTCTCTCCACTCTCGCCGCTTACTGCGGTCTTTATTCTTCCTTTCAGGCACCTATTCGCTTTTCGACCTGTCCACCCACATGCTTGCTCATTCGACGCTCATATTGATCATCCACCTCTCACGCACCCACTCGCCCGACAGTTCCGCTTTGTTAATACGTTCACTTCCTCGTTGTTCCATTACCTCGCCCACTCGCCTGCTCGTGTATTCGTTATCGGCTCGTCTGCTCACCTCTTGTCGCCAAATCACTCGCTCACAACACGCATGTTATCCGCCCATACAGTGGGAAGTACTTTGCGTCGCCCGCCCACTTCGCCCGCCACTCGCACAGCCGCTCGCCGCCGCTCGCCAGTACTCCCAGCCCACGCACCCACTCACCCGCTCCACACCGCCCGTTCGCACTCGTCCGCTCCGCACTTGTCGTTCACTCCCCTCACACTTGCCTGTCCACACACCTAGCCGCCTACTCACCCGTCTACTCGCCGACCCACTTGAATCCCCACTTCGCCACCCACTCACCCACCCACTCCCACCCACTCGCCCACCACCGCCCACACTCGCCCACTCACTCGCCCACCCACCCGCCCACTCACTCCGCCCACCCACTCGCTCGTCCACACGCCCGTCGACTCTCGTCCTCGGTGCGCAACTGTTCAGCTCACTTGCTCTCTCACTTGCTCCCCTATTGCTTGTCCGCTTGCAGACCACATTGCCCGAAATCGCTGTTCGCTCAGTAATTCCGACCATCCCCTCTCCGCGCATACACCCACAACCACTCGCTGCTTGTATCCACGGTCGCACTTAACCTCCTTCCCGTCCCCGACATGTCGGCACACATATACTCTCGTCGTCTCCCACGTCCTCACACGTCCGTCCACCCCACTTGCCCATCTCTCTCTCTCTCTTCTCTCTCTCTCCTCTCTCTCTCTCTCTCTCTCTCTCTCTCTCTCTCTTCTTTTCGCGTCTCTAACTCCGTGCGTGTCCGCCCGCCCATCCGTCGAGGCGCGCGACCCGCCGCCCGCCCGCCCGCCGCGTCCGTCAGCCAACTCGTCGCCAACTGCTCCAGCGCCGGCCACGCAGCGCTAATGCGAATTTATCGCCGCGACTGCGCCGGAGTGGATCGCCGCGCCGTCCCGCGCCCGCCGCCCTCCCCCTCCCTCGAGCGCCGCACACGCCCCCGCAGCCGCGAGCAGCTCATTACAAAAACAAACACACATAAATCCGAATTTGCCGCTGGTACGTTTGTCGGTCGGGCCGTCCGTCGCCGCCGTAACCGCCTACGCTGCTGGATAGTGCATCGCTGCGGAGGGTGGGGCAATGATGGCCGAGACTTTGACGTACACGTGCTTTGACCTGGGCGGTTGAGATGCATGACTGCCTTAGGAGACTGTTTTGAAAGCTGACAATGGATGAGGCATTCTTTACGAAAACCAATGATATTTTGTGTGAACTAGCTAAGATAAAAATATCATATATGAATCTCTTGAACCCAGTGTTCCCGTAACAGCGTACGCATACATGAAGTTCCCGTGATCGTTTGTACTGCCAACAACTAAATCAGCTGTAACTGTGTGGTCACTGACGTTTGCTGTCAATTTGCCTCTATCTTAAAGTAATT
Source organism: Gryllus bimaculatus (assembly GCA_017312745.1). Lineage (NCBI taxonomy): Eukaryota > Metazoa > Arthropoda > Insecta > Orthoptera > Gryllidae > Gryllus > Gryllus bimaculatus. The sequence goes on along the minus strand of BOPP01000175.1, from coordinate 1,238,931 downwards.
TTAGTAATAGCACTTTAAGTTCAATCACAAAACAAATATATTGTTCGTGAAATCTTACCACAAGAATCAATCGGCAAATATTACTTTTTCGCCTCCCGCGGATCTCTCTTTCTTTACTTTAGAACCTCCAATCAACTTACTGAATTGCCTAGCTCAGTTTCGCCAAACCTCAAATATCCTGAAGTCGCTACAAAATGGTTTTTAAATCAGAATTTCACATTAATATTTAATCGGCTTACTCTCTGTCGTGCATACTCGTGCAAATTCAACCCACGCGCCCTCAACAAACTCGCGTCCATGGCAACAAACGCTCCGTTTCTCAAGTGTTCTTAACCACGAGTTCATACAACTCGCACAAAATTGATATTTTGGTATCGTAACAATCATCAGAGTTTCGTGAAGGTTGTGTTTGCAGCTATAGCGAGGCTTGTATGAGTAAGATCTGGCGAGGGCATACAAGTTGAATTTTAGGATTCTGTTAACCACCATTATATTTTGCAGCGTTTTCTCAACGCCTCAACTGATATTTAAAGATTTTAAACGGAAAAAATTATTAACATGTAAATACGAAAAAAAAAGTATTTTTTGGCGCTGAGGCCAGTACGAAATGGCCGACGCGATACCATCCACGCTGCCATTGAGAGAGAGACGGCGTTGATTGCGACGGTGGATGAACGTTGAAGTGGGAACGACTCGCCCCGCGCTGCCCCGCGCCTCCCAAACCCCACCGTCCCTCCGCTGGAGTGCCCCAGGGATGAATTATTGCGCCTAATAAATACGACCCGATGCGGAGATCCCGCCCGCTTTTATAGGTCTGGGCGACGAGTAGGTGAGCGATGGTCTTATTATGAGGGCGCGAGGCCCTCCGGGACGCCATTTGCGTGGGTGGGCGAGGGCGGGAACGGTGGGCGGGCGGACTGACGCGCGCGCGCGCGAGTGGGTGATTGCGGGGCGGGAGGGAGCGAAAGGGGTCGTGCGTGGACGTGCATGGGCGAGTGCGGGCGGGTGTGGAAGGTATGTGGGGGTGTGAGCGGGGATGGAACCGAGCGAGTGAAATTCCGCGGGCGAAGGGGCGGCGGGATTTTTTTAATGCCCAATTCGTCTTTGTTTTCGGCGAATGCGGTTTGTTCGTGCTGTTGGCGGGTTGCGATTCCGCAGTGCGGTATTCTTTGGAATAGGAAACGTAGTAGGTCTGGTAGTCCTCCGATCGTAAAATGCAGGTTCTGGGTTAGCGTTATGCTTCGTGCTATGTATTTTTTCTTACTGTAGATTTATTGCGAGCACATTCCTTATCCTTCGCGTCACTTGCTCTTAAATAATCCTTATTATTAGAACAGTAGAGACATGTTAGTCAAATAAATTGTTATTAAATGTAAATTTCAAAGCGTTTGTAGTATGAAACATGCATACCATTATGTAGCTTTCTTCTTATGTATCATGAAAATAATAATGACAATGATGATAATAATAATAATAATAATAATAATGATAATGATTGATAATAATGATAACAATAATAATAATAGTAATGACAATGATTGATAATAATGACATTAATAATAATAATAATAATAATAATAATAATAATAATAATAATCATTGCGGAAGCAATTATGAAACATTTACGTTCAAAAAAATTGTGAATTGTTGAAAAAATAAAAGGTAATTCCCAGAACTATTCTACAACGATTAACGAAAATAGCGGACCTAAGTAATGATTAATAGCAAATATAAAAACTACAAATATATCATCCAAAATGTCGGCAGAAATGAACATATACTTGCATAATTAAGAGCATTTCTTGTGAACTTGAGTCCTCGCATTCAGCGTCCACGTGCGTTAATAGCGTCGACTGGGTGGTGACCGCGGGTCAGCGCCACTTCGCATGCATTAGCGCTGTCTCGCTGCCCTCCTGCCCCAATCACGGAGCCGTCTGGCGGAGTTTGGGGATTCCCCGACGTCTTGCCGCTATCAAGGCTACGGCCACTGCCATCGTGAACCTCACCGTCCCCACGTCGCCGTCACAACCACCACAACTGTCGCCGTCTTCGCCTTCGACGACCACCACCGCCTCCGCCCCCAACCTCCGCCCACGCCCCTGCCCCCGCCACCATCTCCGCTTCGGTCTCCGCACCACCTCCACCTCCGTTCTGCACCTCCATTTCCGTCACCACCACCGCCACCGCCCACCGTCACCGCCACCGCGTCAGCCTCCAAATCAGCCTTATCTCTTCTTCTCGTCCTCCTCTACCACCAACGCTGCCCTCCGTCACCGTCACCATCCTCATCGTCCACCCACGGTGTCCCCCTCCTGACACCGTGCGTCGCCACACCGCTTCTCTTCTGCTTCAGCAGAACCCCGCCTCCACCTCCTTCCTTTACCACCGCCGCTGCTTCTTTCCGCTGTTCGCCCCCCCCGCCACTTCCGCTACCGCTACGCCCTCCGCACATCCCCACCACAGCGCCCGATCCACTGCCTCCACCTTCTCGTGTTCCTCGGCTTGCGGCTCTCCCTTCTCTTTCGCCTCCTGTATCGCCTCCGCCTCACCACAAACTCTGCCGGCCACCACCCCAGCCTCTACCGTTGCAACCACTACCTTCACTGTCCCTCTGGTCGCCGCGCCGGCCGCCTCTTCACTACAATCGCAGTTTGACTGAGGTTCGATTAGCACAAATGTCACCGTCCGCGGATGGATCCGCCACAGCGACGCGGGCGCGCGTCACCCAGCCCGTCCCCCCTCCCCCAGCACCGCCTGGCCCTTTCTCCCCTTTTGCCCGCAGGGCCCCTGCTCCCCACCTCGCGCGCTCACGGTCGCCCAAGATGAAGTTCGGGCCGCGAAACGTATCGGAGGCTGAGTCAACTGGTAGCTTAGGTCCGGCTACAATTATGTGTAAATTTGGATTAAATCGAGTAAGCTCCCGTCCGTAGCGCGCGAGGCTCTGAGTTCCAATTAGAAATACAGGACCACTAATTTTCCGGCGGTGAGTCCGTTCTTAAAACTAACAGTCAACGGTGGAGGGCAGGGGTGGTCGATTATTGGCAGTCAGCTGAATTTCTATTGAGCGAGGCCCAATCATGCGTCCTCTCTCGTCCGGAGAAAGTGGTTTCGCGTTTCTTTCAGAGCGGGCCGCCGCGCCGCTTTGTCTCGCCAAACGCCACCCCGCGCCGCGCTGTTGCGAACTGTACCCCCACCCGCCGCTCCGCTCTGGACACTCCCGCCACGCTGCCGCCAGCGCCCGGCCGGCGGGGGGCCTCGCCAGATCCCCACGGTTCCATACACCGACCCGTTCGAACCCGACCTCATCTGCCCCGACAGGACCGCTCTCCGATCCGTCTCGAGCAGAACCGATCAAGGCCAGATATGGCCTGGATTCGACCCGACCGCGACCCGCCCCGACCCGACCCGACCCGACCCGACCCGCCACCCGACCGACCCGACCCGACCCTACCCGACCAGCCCGATTCCGACCCAGCCCCCGCCCGACTTGATCCGCCTTACTCGCTCGCCTCTCGGCCTCACTGAGTTTCTCCTCCCACCCCGCCCCCTCTGCCATGCGGAGGGAACGGCCACCAGATGCGCGCCGCCTCACTCCGCCGAAGTGTAATCCGTCAGGTGTTCAGAAGAAAAAACGATTTAACCTACACCCGCTCAAAACTGGGGCGCGCGCCCTCTCAACGAATTCTCATGCATATGAAGTCGGTTTGGGCCGCCTTTATAAGATCAGAGGGCCGGGCGCACCCGCCTCCTGCTGCCCCTCGCCCTCCACTCGCGCGTCTGTCTGTGCAGTTCGGCCAGCGGGAACTTGTTTTCAATAAGACGTGCTTCTCTCCCTCCCTCCCACCCGGGCTCCCATCTCTCTAACTCCCCCTCACCCCACCCACCCACCCGCCTGTGCACTCACCGCCGCAGACGCGGTCGACTCCTTACGTCCCCGAACTTCCTCACCTCTCCGCTCCCCGGAGACTCGCCCTCCTGGCCCCAATAAGCCACCCCTTCGCGGCAACCCTATGGGCGAATTTGCATGTAGATTGAGTCGAGACACCAATTGATTCGAAGATAATGTACGTCGTCGCCGCGCGGATCCGGCGGTGGCTGTTCCTCAGCACTCCCTCGCGCCCTCATCCCCATCCTCACGCCCTCCGCCCTCCGCCCTTCGCCCCCACGCCCGTCCTCGCACCTTCCGTCCTCAGCGCCTCCTGTCTTCCTTTCCTCATCACGGCTTTAAATACCCTCCTTGCCACCGTCCTCATCCTCCGTCCTCACTCCTGTCCTCACCCTCCCATCCTTAAACCTTTCGTTCTCTCCCTCCCCTCCTCAGCCCGTCCCCAGCCCTAATCGTTACTCCCCAACATCACGTCCCATCCTTGCTTCCTCCCATCCTCTCCCTTATGTCTTTATACATTTCGTCCTCTCCCTCCCGTCCTCAGCCCACTCCCTCCTGTCCTCACCCTCCCTTCTTCTGTTTTCCTCTCTTGAACCCAACCCCCGCGTCCTCGTCCCCTGCCCTACCCTTTCCCTCACACCCTCTACGCGTCTGCCCCCCCTCCCCCCGTCCTCGCTCTTCTTGTCCTGGCGCCCGCCCTCGGGCGGGAAAACGCGCTTGTGCTCGCCCTGCCTCTCGCTCCGCCCCCAGACGCCCCCTCCGTGTTATATCTGTAACGAGGAAACAAAGGACCAGTTCGTAAATTGATTTTGCAAACCGCCACCGCGTTCCTCTCGCCGTTTTGGACCCACGGGGCTTTCTCCTTTGCCTCGAAGAGGCGGGCTTGATTGAGTTCGGAATAATCGCCTTCTCTTTCAAGAAAATGGGATACTTTTTTCCTCTTTTAAACATGTTTGCGAGTTGAATAAAAATTTAAATGCACGATATGTTTCCGTTGTATGTGTCTACTACATACTAACGTTACCCCGTAAGTCGATATTCTATTGAATCGAGATATTTTCTCCTCAAAAGATTCATTATTTATTTTAAATATTATAATTGAATAGAAAAATGCATATGATATTGAATGACTATGAAATTAACGTATATTTTAATAAAAATAAACTCCTAACACAAAAAGCTGTCGGTGAATGAGAAAGTAACATTTTGAATTATTAAAAATTGATTATCGGGTGTACTTTCTTATTTTTACATCACTAAAGAACAGAATATTCACAATTTATTGAATTCGAAAAGTGTTTTCGCTTAGAAATTACAATGACTTCATTGTTGATTCTTGTAATGTATTATGAGTGTATAATACTAATTTTCTGTTGATTTTTTTTTCTTCATTTTGTTGGGAGTTTTTTTTTAAATCGTTGCTTTTAGCAGTTGTAGATAGTTTGAGCTTAATATACATGCAGTATCTTAATTCACTCGCAGTATTTTGTTGTTTTAAATAATATAATTGTCGGATGCATTTAATTTTGAATGGGTGTATATGTAACGAATCTTTGTTTCGGCTGTTGTTTTCCAACCAATATCGTAAAAATGGCAAGAAAAGAAATAATACATTTCATTTTATTTTCATATAAAACAATAAATAACATCTTAATAGTCGAACAGTGAATTTATATATCCGCGCCCATAGACGCTTGCTGATAATTAATATGTAACTTGTACCATAAAACTTTTATCCAACAAAAACAGCTACCTTCGTTGATTATCATGCATGCAAGAGCGGAACTTTTTTCCCTATAACCAGAATGCTGTTTTGAAAATTCTGTCGTACGGCGAAACAATACAAAATCATGAATTGAATTCACGTCGAAAATCGTTAATTAATAAAACACGGTAGTGGTTTTTACTTTAAAATGAGTCACATATTTCTGAATTGTAACGTTCCATTTTTCGTTTCTGCGCCAGAGAATTAATTCTCCGCATTAAATAAAAGATAATCAACAAAATTAATCAAATTGATGCCGTGGGAAAGGGGCCGGTTAAAGTAAAACAAATGCAGGACTAATTACACGCTTGATTATTGTTTGCAACCTCACAAACATCGTATCCCGGAGCTGACTCCGTCCACATTGCGCCAGTGATAAAACCTCGTAACAGAGACGACAGAGCAGCTCGAAAAAAAGGACGCTGTTTGCTTTTATTCAACGCGACGAACAAACTTGAACCCGGCAGCCAGCGGCCCGGTGGAGGCAGCCGGCGGGACGTGCGAAATCAGAGGGCTTTGGGCCACGGGGCGGCAACCGCAAATACGAGGCCCGTGCTACGAAAGGGCGTTGAACTCGGAAAAACTGTTTGCGATGCGTCGTGGCGGCCGCGAAAACAGAGCTCTTTAATGGACTCCATTCTCGACTCCGTGTTTAATCATGAGCGACAGTGAAATTATGATAATGGCCGCTTTATTTGCATGTTTCGCATACGCGGCCATAGTTAAATATTCTCGGCTAAACATATACACATCGGGCAGCGTAGCGCTTAATATTGCCCCCCCTCCCCTTTTTGTTTTTCTTCCCTCGTGAGTTTCGCTTTGTGGTCTTTAAAAAAAAATAATAATAAAACCGCGCAAAACAGTGACACGTATTTTAACGGTGTCATGTTTTGTTAAATAGTGGTTTAGCATAAATATGCTATTATGGGCAGCTGCGAAGGCGGCCGCGCGGGTGACGCGCAGCGAGGACATGGCCCAGTCGAGGGCGCCAGCTGCGCGCGCGATGCGGTTGTCAAAATGGCGGCCGCGCAGACCGCGGGCGGGTGGGTGGCCGGGCGGAGCGAGCGGGCGGAGCGGGCGGGCGGAGCGGGCGGGACGGTGCGTTTTGAAGAGCACCGCCCAAAAAATACAGTTGGAAAGGAAAAGCGACAGCTTTGGCAGGCGTGGATTCGGAGTGCAGACCGCTCTGGACACGCAGATCTCGTCGCTCTCTTCTGTTGCACTTGCAGCTGGTGGTTGCTCTCTAACAGGAGCATGATTTGGGATAAGCGTTACGTCAAAGCGGCCACTTTTCAATTCTGGGCTTTGGGATTTGAATCCCAGCAATGGGGTCTTCTTGGCGTAGGAAAGGTAGGCACTGCCTACCTTGATGATTATGAAGGGTACTAGTTTAATACGTATAATAAAAAATAAGTAACTATTATAATTTTCATATGGTGTAAGTATTATCTGGAAATGTACGAGTATAATGAACATTTCTTGGCACCAGCCATATTTCCATTTCAAACGTTATCTAACAGCCCTTGCGCCATGCGATCTTTCTCGTCTCTTCCTTTAGAGACATGCACCCGCTTGCACCTCTCAGGGTAGGCACGCCCGAGCGCAGCCTCGTTTCGCACCATATTCTGAGAAAAGGCCCTGCAGGGAGCAGTTGCACATTATGTCCGTGCGTGGTGTTTAGGCCGGCGAATTCTCTTTCTGCCTGCCCGCACGGAAACCTCCGATTTCCACTCACATGCATGCCGCGTTGCGCGTGTGTTCACTCTTTTGTTGACGAGCTGAAAAGCGGAGAAAATGATTATGGTTTAGGACGTATTTTTTTCATTTTAAATTAGTATGCCACGGATTATTAGTGTTATTTTATTTAATATATTTAAATCTAATTTTACGTTAATATTATGGCATACAGTGAATGAACTATTAAGTACACCATTTTCTCATCGTAACAACAGGCAAATTTTAGACGATGATCGACCTATTCCTATGTTGAGTTCGGTTGTACATGGTGCTGGCCACAAAAAATGAAAGAATTCAATCCTTCATAGTATGATACACACAAATGGTAATAGGTAGTGAAGTTAAAGCTTTATTTTTAGCAATGGTTTTGATTAGCAATTCAGGGGAGTACCTAAAACAGAAATTGATATTTTGTAAAGAAAAATTTATCAAAAGCTGTACAAAAACATGAAATATCAAACGATCAATAAGTAATCTGTGAATCATAAACGCCTGAAAATAAAAGTAAAACCGATTTCTGTATTATTGTCAGAGCAAAACAAACTCGCAACACTTTTTTAGAATCTAAATAACTTCACTTCACAGAATCTAAGTAAAGTCACGTTTGCGCTGGCTTCGTAGAAATATTTTTTTCAATGTAATGATATCAATGAGACAATAATTTGAATATATTGAATAAAATTGCCCCCCAAAAATGGATTGAAGGGGCATGGCCCCCATGCTCACTTCCCAGGATTCAGTAATACGTTGTGCCTTCGCTCACCGCTTGTTCATGAGCCGCCACCGAATCCCGGTTGATCCAATTGGTCTGTGGTGACACAGTTTAGCCGCGACAGTTTTCTCGGAATCCTCTCATTTCCCCCTTACCACTCCATCATCAGTCTCGTCTATTATTATTATTATGAATATCATTTATTCTGAAAATCACCCACTCATTCCTCCAATCGCCACGGGCTTAGTTGCTGGAATCACATTTAAGAATGAATGCAGTCCGTAAACTAGTTCAAGTTATTGATCACCAGAGCAGATTACATTACGCTATGTTAGCCATTACACTATGCTCGTGACGTGTATCGAATACCACATCGAATATCTCTTGTAGTCAGTGTTTCCTTTCTGCTGTATTGTTTATTTTAAATTTTTGTCTGTGAGTGACAACCCTGATTTAATTTATTATTAATACTTATTTTATTATTTGTAAATTTATTTTTCATCTACATAATGTAATATCTAAAGAAGTGAACACATAAGGTCTATATAGATTGTATTCTACAAATAAAGTTCGTTGTCCCACTGTTTAAATGTTTTAATGTTCATTTTCTGTCATGAGTTGAACTCTGAAATGATTGTCTATAATCTTAAGATCACTATAATTAAGAAAATATATTCTTCTTTATTTAAAAGTCATATGTTATTGTCAAGTTGTATTAACTACGAGTATGTTTTTAAAGATCTCTAAAACAATTTGCATGCTTAAATGTTTAAAATTGGTTTCGCTCGGAAGTTACATTGTGGCTTTTCCATTCTCTTTTATTATTTGTTTTCAGGAACTGTTTCGAAATGGTGAAGAAAATCGTTAGATAACACTGTATAAAGGCTAACAATATAAAGTTAAGGTCATTTATTAGATGTATAGTATAGTTTTAGTGAATATGTAGTAATAATATAACTGTAATGCCGAAATTAATCAGATAACAAATACAATATTAAACGTTAACATTCGGAAGATGTAAAAGTGTTATTATGACACTCACTATTTGTTAGTTAGTGCATTATTTTACGTGGTAAAATTCTGGCCTTCAGGCCTGCTCTTCCGTGTCACCACGCAAATTTCGTTACTTTCCTTTCACCATCTAATGGAGAAAGAAGGTATTATTCGGCGACGAAACAGGCAATTTTGAATTTAGCTCAAATGCTTCCTTTCGGCTTGAGGATATCTTACGTGCAGGTAATCTACAACATGGGACAGCCGGATTTACTTCCCCTGAGGGAATGTGTAGGAAGGATTTCTTTTTCAACTTTCAAAATCCACTGCTTCGATCGTGTTTGAACCCGCAAAAGGCTGCAACAGTCCGATTTGTGAGGAGTAAGTAGCGTAGTGCCTCCCTACTAAACACTGCCCTGCCTCCCTTTCCCTGGGACGTGGAATAACATTCGTAGAAACCCTCTTCTCACGCGTGCAATGGCGGCTGACCGCGCAGGCCACGCACGCTGGCGAGCGTGGCGTTCGCGCCCGCGGTGAAGGATCCAGGCACAAAAGAGCGCGTGGCGCTATGAGCACATGCAAGCGAGTGTTGGTCTTGTCGGCCGACGGATTTAATTTGCAAGTGAGAACATGTAACTAGGTTGGGGCCATGGAAGTTAAATTTTCGCCGCACTCGTATTTCTGGGTCATGAACTCTATCTCATTGCGACACAGATGTTGCCGCGTATTATCTCCTCTTGTTGTTTCTCAATTAAATGTTTTTACGAGCAGCTTTTTTTTGTGTAAACTCGCTATTTTTATGCGACAGAACTGGAGCTTCATTTGTGACCTAGTGAATTTTTATGTTACTGAGATTGTGCACAAAAGTCGATCAATTATTTTGAGCCGCTGCAGACGTTCAATTTCTGAGATACGTTTGGAATTGATTAGAGAAACGGAAGATTTGTGTACCAGGATATTTGCGTAGGCGTGCCTATTGATTTGTCCAACTCTGCTTTGCAACCTGGATCATGAAATGGTTGTTATTTTTCTATTATGAATTCATCCCCTAAGCCTTATGAACAACTGCAAATGGATGGATGATCTTAGATAGGTGATTATGAAGCTATGATAGAGCATTGGTAAAAGGAGAGAGGAAGAACGGGTGGACCATGAGGAAACATCGTCATTCTGCTTCGCCACAAATTCCACATGGATCGACCGAGATGTGAACCCAGATCCCAATTGTGGAAAGAATGTGGTCTGACCGCTACACAGAGTGTCGCCCCGTGGATTGTTAATTATGTTTACTCGTTCCAGTTATCATATTTCAGCAGCACACACTTAGATTTGGCGGATATAATTTACTCAGTCCCCAATCGCTCGCGTTCCTTTCGTGACACAACACACACTGATTCTAAATAGCACAAAGTTAATATATCTTTTGAATCGAAAAATCTGGAGCAAGATACGCCGAAACAATCCACTTGCTATTCAACGCTGAGTGAAATAAGGATATTTGTAGTTATGAAATTTCACGATCAGAGAATATGGTGTCAACTTAAATTAATTGCAAAGGTACTAGAACAGCATGTCAGCAAACGCCAATGATGATGTTAGTTTCGGCCTCAAAAATAAGAAGTTAGACGAGATCTATTTGGAGTAAAACAAACCGAAAGAAAACACACGAACCAATTTGAACTCTAAATCTGCCCTACGGAATTGGAATGGTACAGAACAAAACGAGGGAAATAGGTCGTAAGGCAAATAACATTGTTCGAAGATCAAGATGCAGTTGAATAAAAAATACGGCATTGTAACCGGTCTAGGATCCGAGCAAGAGAATAAAAGATGAGGGAGATAGAGAGAGAGAGAGAGAGATCTTCCAGAATCAGCGTTTGTCGGAAGATCCCTAGTTTAAATCGTCCGCAGCATCTCGATCATTATGACTCCAAACTTCAGGAGTCTCTTCCAAAAATTGAAATCCCCACTCGAAATTGGTTTTCTGAGACTGAACAGAGTCAATGAGACGTATTTTAGAGTTACGCTTCGTGATATTTGAATGTTAAACAACGTAGCTTCTAAAAATATTTCGTCGTGTTTAATTGATTTTGTATGATAATGTTTGCGGATAACTTTTGCTATTTATGTTTCTCAGATATGGGAATGAAGATGATGCATAGGATTCATTTTATATTTTGTTCATTTCTTTAGCTTTTCACTGCGAAATTTAGATCTATAGAAACATATTTCAAAAGAATCGGCGCTCAAGAGAACTGCGAATATTATTTTCAATAACAAATATTAAAAAGTAGTATATGTTGTTTAGTTTATTTAATTTGTTGCTTCGATGAGCTATTTTTCATGATTTGAAAATTACAAATTAAAATATATTCTGAAGAATAGTACATAGTTTCTATAGAATACCAACATCTCTTTTTTAGAATCATTTTGTCAATGACATGACTTCAGAGAATAAATTGAAAATATATCTTACTTATTTCAGCTTCATTCAGTTTAATTATACTTCAATATTATTTTAAACAAACTGTTTCCCTTTCCTTCGTTTTTGAGTTCTGTCTCTTACTTCGGTCCAACTTCAATTACAGAAAAAATGGAACTCTTTCCCAATTAGTAGCGTAGAAGTTATTCGTTAGATTCAAAATCCCGCAGGCAGTGGCGAAAAAAAGTTACTTGAGCCATGTTTTAAAGAGAAAACTATTCAAACTTTTTCTTTTAAACTTAATGTAGTAATCTGTTCGTTTAAACGACTCCACCAGCTGGACGAAATGTGATGAGATATTTCAGGATGTAAACAGAAATAAAGTACTTGGTGTGTTTGGTGTCACTAATGAAGGTTTCTCTTCCGTTGTAATATTCATATTACGTAATGTGTTCTTTTAGTTTGATTAAACAACTCACATGTTCTCTTGTGATGATTTCTTATTGAACGACAATTTGGGAATGAAGGTGGAAAATGACCGTAATGTACTAATAGGGTTTTCAGAAATACAGACAGATTCTATTTTACTAATTAAGTTTATAAACGTTAACTTCGTCTTCATCTTCTTCCTCTTCCTCCAGCGTGCTTGTTACAAATTTCTCCTATTAAGTTACTTCAATCACCGAAAAAGGTATTGTACATTTAAAAAAATCCACATGAAATATATTTCCGATCATGAACCGAACATGCGAACATGTTATCTTTGTAATCTAATACTACAATTCAATAGCCACACATTCGACATAACATCTAATGACACTATTATTGTCTTGGATATTATTATATTTTTAATTTGCTCGTGAAGCGAATCGCACGAGGCTTGAAAAAGAGAACAAAGGCTTTGATGACGCCGTCGCCTGAATGCGAGTACTCGATCCGTCATTGGCCAATCAAACCGGAAGCGATCATGCCCCCGGTCGCTTCCGGCTGTCAGCGCCGACGCCGATTGACTATCGTGGACGGGCGGGAGAGGAGGCGGCGCTGGCGGCGGCGGTGGGGGGGTCTGCGGCTGCCAGAGTTCGGAAGGATAGTTGGTAGGGCGATCCCAGAGGGTTAGAGGTATGCATTCGTAGAGTATCCAAATGTAGTTCACTAGATATATTTCTGATTAATTCTAAATCCATCCGTAACTTGACATTAAGGGGAGAAGGTACCATGGAATGGGTTAAATGATCGATTTTCGTATCTCAGTTAAATAAATATTTCAAATCTTGCTCTTTCCAAATATATCAACATTTTTGTTCTTGGACGCCTGGAAGTCCCTTCAATTTTGATTTAAATGCCCTACTGCGCATGAGCCACGCCCCATTTTTGACACTGCCTAAAAGTAACGCTAGTTTTTCGTAATTTCGAAGGCATGTTGGGTTGCTAATAAGTTACTGAAACATGCTCTTGTTCGTACGTTGGTGATATTGATATTTTCCGCTGAAGAAAATGATCCTGAATACGGAACAGAATGTAGCAGAACAGCTGCAAGAACTGACGTTTTTCAAATGACGTTTCCCGAAAATGTACTTATTTTGTAATTAATGTACTTTTCTCAGAAACTATTATTCACAATTTATTGAGACTTAAAGGATACATTCTTTTTGGAATTGGCAATAAATGGACATTTTTGTATAAAAGTTCAGTAATAAAATATATAAAAAATAATGATTGACCATAAATGCTAAAGCAATTAGCGCAAAAGTTATAATTGAAAAAAAAACTAAATATTTTAAGTCTTTTTATATTAATTTTTTTATAATTTAAAAAACTAAAATGTTTAATACTAAAGAAACGCTTTTCATAAGTACTGCAGTGACATATTATACATTTAGGTCCAGTACAACAGATATTTACATACCAGGAATAGCAAAATTGCTATTCCACAACACAGCACGTAGATCTTAAATATTTCAAATCCAGCGGCCCTTTCCGTAGAGCCTTGCTGTCGTACGATGTCGTCTATGACGTTAATAATAAAGCCCTGAATATGAAAATTCATACAGTACGCGCAGTATGAAAACAGGTAGAATAACACAATCAAATATTTGCATTTTCAGTCTAAATCGAAACTATTTAACTCTTTTTGTAATTTTTCCGAGTTCCTAGGCATCTAACAAAACCACAGGCACATATACAAAGCTGGAGTCTTCATAGTTTTCTTTCACTACTGCGAACACTGTAATATACGCAAATATGTCACACATGTTGAAATAATCACAGAAATGTTTAAAATACGGGTGTATTCCGTACGCAGTGTTTGGTTACGAAAACATGTATTTTGCAATTATATTCACAAATGTTTGCCACATAGAGAAAACCGGCATGACATTAAAAATAGATTATCTACTTCTGCACATTTCGTTTTGCATTAAGAAAACTAAATATCACATGAAATTGATAACCCCTTCTCTCAGACAGTATCGTCTTGTATTATGAAAGCACCTGTGCAAATCACATGATGTAATGTGAGCATATTGGTATTTTGACACCTTTGCCCATCTGCAAAAGGAATACACAGAGATTTTTTCACATTTGAGAATCATCACACTACTTCAATTTTTACACATTCTATATTTATTTATTTTTTTTATTCGATTGGCAGGCACAGATGTAGCGTCTAGTAGGCTTTGCTTGGTGGTGACTAAGAAGAGTAAAACGACAGTAAAGCGAGGTATACTGAAACGAGATCCAGAGACTGAGAGCGTGTGTGTATATGTATTTGTGTGTGTATTAGTGTGTGTGTGTGTGAGAGAGAGAGAGAGAGAGAGAGAGAGAGAGAGAAAGAGAGACAGAAAGAGAGAGAGAGAGGGAGAGAGACTCAAGTTAAGAAAATATTGTGAGATAGAGCAAAGTAGAAATAGAATCACGAGGAAACTAGATCGAGGAAATCCGTGTCACTGAGTCAAGACGGAAAGAATCAGAAACGGGATAGCTACTGGGAAATTGGAGTAGGAGAGGGCTCCGTACGACAATCGTGATGCGACTAGTTTGCCTCGGTCGGTGGGGGGCGAGAGGCAGCGCCCCCTACCCTGGGATGTGGGGAGGGGATTGGGGCAGAGAGAACGCAGAGAGAGCAGAGAGTCGCGGGGGGGGGGTTTGTTCCGGCCGCGGCTGTTGATGCTACCAGGCTTCGAGCTCCGGAGATCCGGCTAGGCACCGCCATGCCCCGCCACGTCACACTCTACGCACCCACGCAACGACAAGCAGACACACAGCGCAGCGCGGTCGCCTGACTGAAGCGTGAGCCGCGGACGACACGAAACGGCCACACATCAAGCGACTGATCGACGCAGTCCGATCGATGCAACACAGCCTGACCATGGCAGAGAGGAGAGAGGGGGAGAGAGAGAGAGAGAAGAGAGAAAGGAGACAGACACACATTAGGAGAAGATGTGAGAAGAACAGAGAGAAGACAAGGAGAACAGGAGACATAGCAGACAGAAGAGATCACGGAGAGACTTGGAGAGCAGAAAAAGGGCAAGGAGGCAAACAGACAAGGAGGCAAGAGTAGAAGAGAGAGAAGAGCGAGAGTAGGAGACGAAAGAGACGAGGAGAAAAGGAGGCAAAGGGTAAGGAGGCAAAAACACTGGACAAGGAGGCAGAGAGAGAGAGAGAGAGAGAGAGAGAGAGAAAGAGAACGAGAGACAAGGAGAAAGGGGCAAGGAGGCAAGGAAGGAGGCAGAGAGAGAGAGTAGAGAGATGATTTTGCACAGATGATTGAAAGAGACAAGAGAAGAACAAAGGAGAGCAAAAAGGTGCATAAGAGGAAACGGGACAAGGATAAGCAAGAGGAGAGAGAGACGACGAGAGAGAGAGAGAAAGAGACAGAGAGACAACGAGGCAGACACCCAAGGATGCAGAGGCGCAAGGTGACAATGAGGTAGAGACAAAAACATAAGTGGACAGGCATAGAGGGAGACAGGGTGACGAGAATACATAGAGATATGGAGAGAGAGCGAGAGAGAGAGAGAGAGAGAGAGAGAGATACTGGGAGGCAGAGAAACATGGAAACAAGGAGACCATGAGAAAAGACGCAGAAATAGAGATATTGCGTCAAAGCTGCTAGGGAGACAATGGACAGGAAGTGGAAACAGGCATGACCACCAGGTAATGTTTCCGAAATATAATTTGAAAACCTAATAACTTGTCCCTTATAGTTAAAATTACCACGAATTATTGATTTTTTACTTTTCTGCATACTACGTATTAGCCATTATAGAGAAAGTATTGTAATGCTGCGGCAAAAATTAACGATTTTTCCACTGTAAAACCTGTTTTGAAGGTCAGATATCGAAAAAAGTGGATAATTCTTGTTACTTTATGTAGTAAATTATTTCCTCGAACACGTGTTGTCAGAATCGACGTTTTGCCGGCCCATGATACCGTTCCTCCGTCCGTTCCTTTGTCCGTCCCTCCAACCTTACCTCCGTCCCTCCATCGGTACGTCCGTCCCTCCATTGCTACGTCCGTCCCTCCAGCCTTCCGCCTATCCCTCCGTCTGTCTCCCCCTCAATCTCTCCTCGCCCCTTCGTGTTATATCAGTCACTCTCTTTACGATATCCTCGTCGCCTCTGTCAACGCAAGTGCCTAAAAGCGGCATTCGCCGAGTGGCGAGCGTCTGCCCGCCCATTCCCGAGCCGATGTGCTCGGCGAGTGTCCTCTTCCTTTGATGTGTCCAAAAGACAGGCACGCGGAGGGTAGGCCGAGCACCGAATGCTTGTCGCTCGGCAAATAGCGAGCAACCCATCCATACAACTCGAGTATTTGGCGAGCAACCGCTCGCTACTCGTCGAATATCGACAGTGTGGAGCCACCTTAACCATTCAGACGATTTTCTCCATAATTCATTTTCCCCGATTTTTCTGGCTGAACTTGACGTCCTGCGTGTTTGAAACGGATATTTTTTTATTTTTCTTAGTACTATACACTAAGCTTCAACATTTTCAAAATTTGAACAAAAGCCGTTGTATTTTATTAACCTTTGTTTTCGGATAGAACAAGTTAGTTTTAAAAATGACGCAAGTCTCATTTTCGTTGAATTTCTGAATTTTTAAAAAATTGCAAAAGTTTACAGTTTTTCGGCATCTTCCTAATTCTATAACATTGAAGTAAACGATTTTTTCTCTTTATGAAATCTGTCCTTCAAAGACAGATCTTTACACAAGGTGATGTACAATTTTTCGAAATTATGAGCTTTTTCGTATAATTTTACGTAAATATTTTGCGTGAGCCAACGTTGCTTGTGATAAAATTTTGCAAACAACTCACTTGGCTACTTTTATTTAGATTTCAGGTATAGTTAAAGAGAGAGTAGGGATTCCTGATCCGAAGAAAACATGCCTAGATTACAACTACCCCATTTCCACGTATATTATTTTTTTGTGTTTTTGACTATCAAAATATTAATTTAAAAAGAGAAAGTACAGACGCCTAAGCACTACTTGGAAGTACGTGACATGGACACATTGCGACGTGGTCGCTCCTGAACGGACACTTTTGTATTAATGACTAAAGACTGAATGTTTTGATTAATTCTCATAGAGCTAGATGCACTGGCACCGACGTTTTTCGTTTAAATCACGCTTAATTCTCTCTACCTATTTTTGCAAAATTATGGAATCCAACCGTGACGATTCAATAAGCCGTGCAGTGCTGATTCAGGGATTTAGTATTAATCCCAAACAATAAATCAATAAACGCTGTGAAATGTGGGCTACCATCAAATATATTATTAATACAAACTATTTATACAAATGAAAATTTAAAGTCATTCAGCGGCGACGTGGCTGAGTCGGGTATGCTGAGCACGGCATTGAAAATGCGTTAATGTCGATCAGCACTTTGGTTTGCGGGAGCCCCGCAGTGGGATATCTGGAACGCGAAATCCATGTAGTAATTCTGTTTTCTGTCGGCAAACGAGGTTTTAAATACACATTTTTCGCGTGCTCTGTTGTCCTATGGAGCCAATGTGCACCCGAGAATTGTATTTCCAGGTTAAAGTATTTCTACACGTGTAAACCTAGTTTCAACAGCATCGGTAGGGGCATAGTTGTATAATTACGTACCAATATCTATAGAGAAACTGGTTTTGTGTTCAACCTTTTGGGTTGTAGTGCGTACTATGAAATATTACCTGGCCCACATAAAAACCCTGATAACTCTAATTAGCATAATTAATGGTTTTTTGGAGGACTGGCAGGTTAAAGAAACCTGTAACCGTAATAAAACAATTATATATTATGAATAGGTTACCGTAAGCTTGTTTTACGTATAAAATATAAAATTAATTTAATAACAAAAATAAAATAGATGAAAACAATTGTTATTACGTTAGCGTGTTTCTGTACAATTTAAATTAATGTTGAATGTTAAATATTGAATACATCGAAACATTGAAATATTAATGATTCCTATGAAAATGCATTAATTTCACAACTTTTATTCTGATGACGTGGTACTTGCTACTTATGTTAGATATTGAAGTTAAGTAGAGATTGAAGTTAAATATTGAACCCAACGCGCCATATGTTCGTGCGTGTCGATAACTAGGTCACCTGTTTGATCCCAACTAAGTGCCATACATTTGCATGACGTGTGACATCAGGGAGTTTGTGACGCTTGATATCTGTATGAAGTTTGAAGGTCGACTACTGATCGAACGTTTCCGTGGTTGTCATGATCAATTCCAGACTAATACTGGAGTAGCACTCTTCAATATGGACTGCTGTCTGTGCACGAGTTTCACCTCCCATTTCTTCCCTTCAACTTTCGCAATGAGGGCTGGGACGCAGTAGAGATGTTCCTTCCAACGTTTTCGTATTTCGGCGGCAGGAAAGAGCCCTGTGCCTCTTAAAGATATGACTGGCTTTGTTATAATTAGTGGCCTGCGGCAGGAAAACTGCTGCTTACCAAAACCCACAAAATGGTTTTCCAAATAGCAGCATGCCAATTGTTCGAGAACAACAAATAAAATGCTCGCATAGAACTCTGTTATACACTGTAATAAATTAAAAAGGTTTTTAAAAAATCTTCACTAATTCTGCATTAACATAGTATACGATTTATACACCACTACAGTTCTTTACCTACACCAATAATATCAAAGAGTTGCTTTTCCATAATGCATCCGCTGAATAACAAATATTTTTTTATGGCGGGCTCTTCGTCGGAGCCTCTCTGTCGCATGACGTCATGTGTGTCTTAAGCAGTGATGCACTGACTGAGAATTCAGTCAGTACATGCAGAATGGGAACAGGAGTAATAACACAATAAATTATTTGCATTATTTTTTCTCGAATTTTTGGGAATGTTATGAAACTACTGACTTTTCTCGAATGACTATAGCTTAGTTTTCTCTCAATTTCTGCGATAATTCGAAATTAGTAAACAAGATCAATTCAATTCGCTCTATTCCTTTATCATCTAAGTACACTTAAATATATGTTCAGATATAAATCTTTTCGAAAACATTGTTATTGGAATCACTATTTTTGTTTCAGGTAAACTAATCGTGACCGTGATTAACTTAGAAGATGCAACTGCGTAATGTGAGTATATGAAAACACTGATGAATTTAATAGCGCGATAAAAAAAAGAGAGAGAGAGAGCATCTTTAGAGTGTAATGAACTGACAGAGTAGTGGGTCTTTTTGGAATAATCAGTTTTGGCGGTGATGAGCTTGAAAATCGAGCTCGATGTAAAATTTCTGCTCTCATATAAATAATTTCAAATGAAAAAATCGCGACCAAAATTAACTCCTTGTAACTCCACAAAATATTGCAAATTTAGTTTTATTTTGATTGTCCTTCAATATACGTTGGTAAACAATAGAAAAGAATCAGAAGAAAATATGTCTATGGGAAAACTGCGTAATGTGAAAATTCCATCAAAAGTGGTTGGAAAAATAAATTAACACTCAAAAGCGAGGTAGTCGAAATATTAATGAAGCTTGTTAAGCTGGTTTTGTTTTCATATCCTTCAAAATGTTTACACTCTAATTGCTAAATTTGAAACTGTTGATATTATTGCTCATTTATTTTAATTTGTTTTGAAATCTCAAAATATTTTGACGCTGTTCACAATATACGTATTACATTGTACCCTCAGTCATTTGTAATACAAAATATATTAATGATAATGACGTAAAATAATACAAATATTGATTTTTTTATTGTACTTTTTTTAAATGTAATTGTCATTTAATAAGATATTGCGGAAGATTTTGATACTAATAATTGTTTAAAATGATTTAACGATTACTTGTAACTGTAATAAAAGCATTTACTACAAACTCAATCATAGCTACGAGAGGAATGATATTTTTTTATTAAGTAAAAAAACTTCTTTTTAATTCTGTCAAGCATTTTACAATTAAGAAGTAAATTTAAAGAAGGAAAAAAACTGTGAAATTTAGTGTACTCTTCCTGCAAACCCCGACGTAAAGCACATACTAAAACACGTAACCCGCGTACTATACTTTCTTCGCGTTCTCTTTATTATATTTAATATTTTGGCAGATTACGGTAGCAAGAAAAACAGTTAATATTCACTACGGAGAAAAAAAGTGTAAATGCCAGCGTTGCAATTCAGCAGCACCTGACGCAGACAATTCCTATCCCAGATGCCGATGATAATCACCGCAGAGAAGCGAGGCCGAGCTCCAGCGGACCCAAGACAGCCTCTTGGTCGCCGAGGCGACGGCTCTCCTCCTAATAGCCCGGCCTTCGAGCCCCGGTCGGTTTGTTATCGCTGGGTCATAACTGTGAAGAGGATCGCGCCCTAATTACGCACCAGGTGGGGTGGGATGGAGGATGAGGACTGGGAGGACGTCGATGAGGAGGAGGAGGAGGAGGACGCGCAGTCGGCGTGGCTGGACAATGATCGCGGAGGTCTATTCAGACCTCCCCCGCTGCCATCGCTTCTACGTGGCTTTGGGCGCCATCGCCTCTGCGCGTGTACTCCGCGTGGTCCTCTTCCGAGCAATTTCCTTGTTTTCTCTCGTATCTCCAAGTTTATTTTGTTCCCTGCGTACGTGCCGTGCTCTGCCGTCTCCGATTTCCTCTTTATCCCCTTTCTCCGTATTTCGTGGAGCCATCTCCCTTACAGGTCCTATTCTCTAGGCCCTTCCCCATGCAAACCACCATTTTAGTTTCCTCTCGTATCTTCACGTTGCCATCGTCTGCTGTCTCCTGCATCTCTCATCCACTGGCTAAGACGTCCCTGCATTCCCCACAACTCTCTTTTTCTTATTCTTCACTATGCGGCTGTGTGCTCGCGTTCGCTCTTGCTTCAGTGTTCAAATTCTGAGAAAACGTTCAATTTCGACTTCTTTGCGTTCTGTCTCTCTTCGTCTATCCAATGTATTTAAGAATTCTAACGTTTTTCTCACTTCTACATCAGTGCACATCTCGATCCGCATTTGCGTAATCCATTATTGACTTCGAGGGCACCCAATTATCAAGTCCCTTTCCCTACCTACTTCAAACATGTGGCAGCACGATGCTTAAGTCGTTTTCCATAGATCGCCTTTGCCATTGCCCTCGTAGTTAGACAACCATTTTATGTCTCTCCATTTTTAGAACAGTATCCTCCGTGCGAAACATATTTATATTATCTTTATTCTCATCGCCAATTTCTATGCTCTCCAACCACCTCATCCTCAAGATATTGAACTACACGTAGAATTCTCCTTGTCCACCGTTTCTCGCTCCAATGGGAGGAAGTGTTTATGGTTCGGAGGCTGCTGCAACGGGGCGTCACAGTGGGATGGGCACCCGAAGGCCGCCGAGGCGCAGGCGGCGGTGGACAATGATCGCGGGGGCGGTATTGACTCGTCCCCCTCCCCCTGCTACTAGAGCCCCGCCCACATCATTTCCTTGGCCCCACCCCGTCCCATTCCCTGGAGCTCCGCCCAGGTCATTTTCTCACCTCCGCGCGCGTCCCCCCGTGTCACCACTGCCACCCTCGTCCTCCCGGTCCCACCGCCTTGAACCCCTCTGCGACCCTCCTTCCGTCATCAC
>BOPP01000175.1:1203037-1213591 GCA_017312745.1 Gryllus bimaculatus | reverse complement strand
AAAATCTAAAAAACACGCACAAAAAACTTGGTAACAGAATTTTTAACTTACATTTCGAACACGCCAATAATCAGTGCGTACCCAAATGCCCCACCATGCCACTATGCTATCGGACAGAACACCTCAAGATCACACCCCTTTCATACGTCCTCCCCTCCCTCGGCTCACCTCCCACAGACTCTCTCTCTCTTCGCATTCTAATCCCAAAACCTTCTGCCAAATCGCCTCTTGTCCTCACAATTCGTCGGCCGTTCAACTAATTCTGCCCGCCCTGTCTCGCGATGACATACATCGGCGGCTTGGGGGCTTCAAAAGACGCTAGTTTCTGTGTATCCTCCACTACAAGCTAATAGCCATAGCTTGCGCGCGTCCGGAACACTAACGGAAACACACATCAACTCAAAACGATACGCAGCATTTGGCCGATCCCTAAACATTTAATTAGGTTTAACATTTCTAATAAACATATCCCCTCCCCGCGACATCACTCTCTATTGCCCCTCCTATCACTTGCACCATACCATTCCATCAACATCCCTCACCCCCAGCCCCTCTCCAAACCCCCCCCTCCTTCTGGCTCAACACCCTCGCCGCACCACACATACCTTCACCATATGAAACCCTCTTCCACGTCTCACTATCTCTAGCCACTCGCGACACTCCATGCACACAGAGCCCCTCCCCCCACGTGCAAAACCGCCCCCTCCCCACGTGCCTTCTCCTACGCCCTTCCCGCGACACGCCGCGTTAACGCCCGTCGCGAGCGCAATCTGTCGGTTCGCAGCGGACCAGCGCCGCACCCCCTCGGACCGCCGACCCGCAGATATTTCAGCTCCGAATGAACTATAAGAGGCTACGCAGGTTTCTATTGGCGTCGTCCCCTACCTTGGCCAAGCGATCGGCTATTGAGCGGCGGGGGCGAGCGAGGGCGGGCGGGGCCACGATCGCCAGCGAGGTAGGGATAATGAATAGCGCCGTAATTCTGTTGATCCCGCGCCACGTGACCGATTCGCGATCGGCCGTTGGGAAGCCCCGTCGTGTTGCCGGCGTCGCCGCCCGCGGCGCCACCGTCAACCCGCCTCCCTTCCCCCCTTCCCCTACAACGTACCGTGCCGCGCCTGTCCCACGGCTGCCGGTGAGCTCCCTGATCCAGGGATTATCTCGACGCCCTGTTGCATTGTGGGAGCGTTGTGAAGGGAGGTGCCGGGGGGGAAAGAAGGGTACAGAGACTCATTTTGTGTCAGAGCAGATGTTGCAATATTTCTGAAGTAGTGATACCAGAGCCGAAACATTAGCTAGACGGAATGGATATCTCTTTATCGATGTTGAAAAAATATAAAGAAATGTATTAATTTTTTTCTATAAAATATTTAAATTATATCTGCAAAACAATTAAGAGGGTATTCTATTGATGAATATTCGCAGCAACGTACAAAAGCATAGCCAGTGAGCACGCGGGAACTTATGTGACATGTAGAAGAACATTAAGCAAGTAGTTTATTGCGCTAAGAAACAGGTGTCACCCAGTGATGATCCTTCAAACGAAATAACTGAATCTGTAAATCACATCTGCTGCTTTAAACTTGTTTAGTCTCTTTGTAACAATAATTATCTCAAATATTCATGGTAAGATGAATTTTGTCTTCTGATTTTTATAGGTTTTGAGTATTTTTGGTAGCAGAAATGTGAATTACGAAACAAACAGTTCTCTAGAAGTATATTTTCATAAGAAGTACTTTCTTAACTCTTATCTCTCGAAAATTCAATCACAATGTAGTTGATATTTTGATGGATACTACTGTTGCTGTCGACGTGAACTGGGTGCGATAGGTGTGTACAGGTCAGACCGGAGCTATTGAAGCTTCGGAGGACCCAGGTTCGAGTCCCCATTGCAGCTTATTTTCGACAACACCCAAGAATTTGAGTGAGAACTGCTTCGATGAGTACTGAAGAGTGAGGCTGCTTCTGATTGGTCGCTTCCCTGGTTTCTTCGAGTCGATTCCAGGTGAATGTCGTAGCAGTGCCTTACACTTGGAAATCTCTTACACCCCCTCGTGTATTTCGTATTCATGTCTAAACATATTTTATGTTACAAATGACTGAGAAGTCAATTAAGCATGAAACAAAGTATGTAGAAACTCCTTGGAGGATTAAAGAGTTTTCTTCCTTGTATTTATAAAGTATACTGTTGTATTTACTTTCTGTGATTTTGTAACCAATGAGAAAATTCTTTTGAAAGCGAATAAGTATTACTTTGTTGAGGACCAAACATATACGACTGAATGCAAAAAACCTATACGTTTATTTAATTTATATTCGATATAAATGTGACTTTCAAACAAGATGAAACATAATACTTCTTTATTGTCATTTTTTCACTATCGAATACATTATTACTGCTTTGCATAAACAAGTAATTCACTGTTCTCCATTCGTATAACATACAACGTGCATATTTAATGTAAAATAAATTTAGTGAAGTGAGATCTTCAAAAACTAAAATGTACGGCTAAATGAAAACTTTTAATTGAAGAAAGGTTGTGTTATATTAATGCTGGTACAGCGAACAATTGTTCAGCATACAAACAGCATAGAAGTAAAGGAAACTTTACTACAAAAAAAAACTTTTCTCTGCGATCAATACCATCTTTGAGTCGGGCACTTTCAACTGTCCCTCAGTCGGGTTGAGAAAGGAAAATGTGATTTCTCCCCGACCTACGACTCCAAGACAGACTAGCCTCAAGCAACTTCAGAAGCTAAACATTTGAACTGCGCGATGTAGAAAGACCACACTCAAGTGAAACCACATTCCCCCCTCTCTCTCACTCTCTCTCTCGTTTTAACTTCAATTCTGAAAGCACTTTCTTCTTAATTAGAAACAAAGTTCTATGTTGTTTTGTTTGATATATGCCGAGTCTCTGAAATCTT
The DNA here is from genome assembly GCA_017312745.1 of Gryllus bimaculatus. NCBI lineage: Eukaryota > Metazoa > Arthropoda > Insecta > Orthoptera > Gryllidae > Gryllus > Gryllus bimaculatus. The sequence continues at coordinate 1,210,663 of BOPP01000175.1, read as the reverse complement.
CGAGTTGGCCTGAGTGTATAAAACTTCTCAACTCCTTGCGGGTTTCTTAATACTTTATTTAGCTTTACTTAGTTCCCTTCTGTGAGTTTTTTCCCGTGATGAATTGTGTTCCACCTCAGTTTCCTGGAAGGCCGTTGTGTAGGGCCTCAAAAACGAATTAGCTGACGGGGGTTCGGAGCAAGATTTATCTGTTCTTTTGGTGAAATCTCTTGAAAAGGGGACAAAATATTTCTAAAATTGATGAGAACTCATGTTACAAAGTGATAGTGTTTATATGCAAAGAAGCATTCGTTTTTTCTGACGAAGTTTCTTCGAAAAGAAAATAAACGGAATTTTATCAGTATTAACAAGACTTTCATGAAGTTCACAAATCCTCCAACAATAACCGTAAGTTCTGGCAATTTCCATTTATCTGAGAGCAAAGTGTTGTACGTTTATTTTAGAAATCTCCTCAGCAACTATTAATTGTGAACGCTTAACTTTTCAGTGCTTTCACTTCAGTTAATTTGTAAATTCATCCAGTTATGATATTGTTCATTAAGCAATATTTTCCAAAGTATAAGTAGCTATATGGAGACTTACAGCGATATAAGGCGGGGACAAAATTAAATTTTCATTATTCGTGTACAGAAAGTTTCGATAAATAATATTTCGCTGAGAAACCATCGGAATTTTTCGGTAAATGGGGTTAAAACAAATGAAAGAATAAAATGTAAATAATCAAAATGTAAACATACAAATTGTGGCACCACTTTTTCAGAAAATGGCATATCTAATTTCTCGTAGTATTCTGAATGTAACGAATTTCCTTTTCTTAGGTTTATGTCTTCTTATCGAGTTCCAACAGATGTTACGATTACTTTACACGCTCCAATGTATTTCTTCAGAATGTTGCTGATGAATTTTCAGTTGGAAAAACCTACCTGAAATAGAATCCAATGTTGCATCGGAAATTCGGTTTACTTTTCAAAACTCGGTCTGTCGAAACTATTTCTATTATCATTGTCAGCTCCTACTCCGATACATTTGAAATGAATACATATGAGAGGTGGGTTATGTTGATAAAATTCGATGATCATGCTGCGCAATGGTAGTCAGAAAAACATTCCATGAAAACCTGACGGAAAATTCCGTGAAAACCTACATTGTTCATTAAAAAAAAACTTCATTCAGACGTAATGAGAACATCTGTACATTTTTCATTCTCTTCTTTCTTTTAACATTTCTTTCTTTCTTTTTCTTTTTTTCCCTTTCTTTCTTTCCGTTGTTATTCAGTCTCTTGGCCATTGCTGTTAGGGGTGTTAATTAATATAATTGATTGACCATTTTTTAAAATAAATTGCAATGGGCTACCTAAGCTGAGGGTAATTGTTTGCCTTAATTTATGAATAATTTAATAATTAATATTCTGACGTTTGAGATTTATTGCTTTATGCCGTGGTCTACTGGACTCATATAGCGTAAGTATCCAGTTGGTGATACTGTCCTGGCACCCTGACGTCGTTTTATATTTAACCTGCCTATCTCACCACCACCAAGTTATTCCACGTTTCGTTTTCTACGAGTGCATCAGGCTCTTGCAAGAGTCTTCGATCTTTCATATCACTCTCTCCTGCTCTCGTGAGGGAACTTATTGAAACAGACGACCAACGCTCACATCGCCTCGTAATATATCTACTTGCGAGTTTCGTAAATTCCTTGAGTCTCATCCTCGTTTTTTTCTCCTCTCTTTCCTCCAGATCAAAACCACTCGTTCTCCTTCTTCTCTTTCTCTTCGTCTTGTCGCCTGCTGTCTCGTCCTTCATTTCCATCTTCTCGTTTCCGAATTCTCTTTTTTCTCTTCCTCTTCTTCCTACGCTTCCATCATCTTACCCGTCATGTGTTAGACCTTCTCACCCTTTTCTTCGTTTTATCCTCTTCTTTTTACTCCATTTCCTTTTGCACCGCCTTCGCTGCCGCCACAATCTCCACCAACATCACTCTCTTCTCCAACTCGTCCATCACGTTCTTCCCAACCTCGTCCTTCACAACTTTCTTCACCTCTACGTCCTTCTCCACCTTCTTCTCCAATTCCTCCTCCTCCTCTGCTTCCTTGGCCTCCTACTCCTCCGACACTTTCTTGGTCTCCTCCTCTTCCGTCACTTTCTTGCTCACCTTCTTCACGTTCTTCACATCAACCTCCCCCTCTTCCGTCTGGCTTTGGAGTCCCCCCTCGTGTGCGATGTATATATAGCCGCGTCTTCCCGGGAGCCTCGTAAGGCGGCCTGCCCCCTCCCCGTTCCTTTGCAGTCGCGGACCGGCTCCTGCAGGGAGCCCGAGCAATCCAAGGGAGCGAGCGACTCGACGGCGACGACGTATCGTGCGCGAGGCGAACGAATGGAAAACGACGTGCGGGCGAAAGAGAGTTGAAAGGTCAGCCTTCTTGCGAGAAAACGAAGTCTGCCCTCCCCCCACTCCCTCTCGAAGCCTCTTAAGGCTGGCTTTCGGGAGACTCCATGAATTATTATTTCGCTGCTCTCGAGTATGATGTTCGTCGGGCTGCCGGCTCCCTGGCAGCGCAGCGGTCGCCGCCGGTGGCGAAAGGGCAGATTCGAGTAGGACGAAAATTTTCTCGACCTTTTCGCCGGGCAGTGGATTATTTCGCTGATTCAGTCGCATATTGTGAACGTTGAAAAGCGCGGACGTCTTCCAGGCGCCGGGGTTGTGAAATGGGGCCCTTTGTAATAGCCGTTCTTTCCGGCGCCTATATTTTAAAACGCAGATGCCTCTTACATCGGAGATGTACTGTTCGGTACCTTATTTGAGCTGATTTCAAGTCACCGGTTATCAAAAAAGGGTCGATGGTAGTATGTGTTTTGGAGAGTTCCAGAATATTGCGGAAAAAACCTATACTAGGGACTACAGAAGCAAGAATGCAATATATTAAATATTTTGAAGAACCAAAATATTTTGAAGTTCCAAAATGGAACATTCAATTCGCAAATATTTAATGGCTGGCAGACTCTTCTTTTGAGCCTTTCTGTCACATGATGTCAGCTTGACGCAATAATTATAAGCATTCAGTTGCTACATGCAGTATAGAAATACATGAAATAACACAAATAGTTTTCTCTTTCAGGTACAATCCAAATTGTTCTATTGATGTTTGGATTGTCCCCCAGTTCCTCGGTTTCTAACAAGGCATCTCATGAGACTAGGTGCTGCATAGTTTTTTCAATTCGTTTGCTCGTTGGAAATTAGTCAAGTATATTCAGTACATACTTAACATCTTGATGTGGAGTATTTTTGTGAGAGAATGAAACATCAGCAAAATGAAATTATGGTTGAGAACGATGTTTGTGCGAGATTGAGCAGATTTACCGACTTGAAAATGAAGAGTACGATACACATAAATGTGCATTGAATAAACTCATTTTATACAGAGGCATGCGTGATTAATTAGCTAATAAAAGTACCATTGAGGACTTTCATATGGAATTCCGAAATTCCTTATCTGTCGTACTATGCTATTCCTTTGGGGGGGGGTGTTTTAAATATTCAATTTCAGTAAAGTATTCTCACACTACTAAAGAGCTTACTATTTTATTAGAGACTGTGAACTATAAAGAAAACATTGTTCTAAATAATATCATAATTCACTTGAACAAACAATTGCAAGTGGCCACGAAAAAATAATATTTCAGAGTCTACACAAAAAAAAGATAACATTATTTGAAAGACATAAGATTGGGAAAATGTATTGCGCTTGTGATTTGTTTACTACTAGACAAAAGCATTCCAGTTGAAAGCTTTTTTGATTTTCATTTAACATATTCCTTTACGAATCGTTTACAAATTAAATATTATCCCCACCCATTATATCGTGCGTTGGTGTAATCTGTTCGATCAGCCATTACTGCAAAACAGCAAAAAATTACCATCGTTTGTTTTCCTACGAAACTGTTTTTTAAAAACATTATTCTTGTTATTCGGCTTCCTTCCCCTGTTGGAAAAGCAGCGACAGTATTTGAGTGTGAGATATTGAAATGATTGTACCATTAAAACATGCTTAACATTGCTGAAAATAAATCGCCATAATGGCCGTGTATCTCTGCTCCGTGTAGGAGAGTCCCGCTCGTTCGATTTGCAGAAAAATGAGTGCGTATTGCGCGTAACGAGCTGGAAATAAAAATAAATTCCGGCTGCGTTCTGCGCACCACTCGAATATCTTCATCGAAGCTGATTCTACTAATTGGGAGTCGCTGAAAACTGAAAGAGTAAAATCAAAAATGCCAATTGATAATTTCGGGATTCCCCAATTTAAACAATGCGATGTTGTTTTCACGTTTCTAAATACCAGACAAGGAGTGTTAAAACATTATCGTTTTGAAGCAATGTAACGCTTACGTAATTATTACACAAGCCTTTATCACTTCTTCGAATGTCGCACTGATTTCACTTTCCTTGAGTTTCCTTCTATTTTATTAGCCTGACTTCTAATAATAAGATGAAACACTTATTTAACCAACACAACCAAAAATTATTCCGGCAATGCTGCACATAACTGTATTTTTCGTTACAATGCTCAGATAATTCTACTTCTTTCGAAATGAAAAAGTTTTCCGAAATGAAGCTTTGTGAATGGTGTTTCATGGCACGTATTTCGATACGTTTGATAATCGCCGTAAATCTGCTTGTCTCAAAAAATTAAAGTAGTCATTCCCACATTGATCGATACACATCCCCAGAGTTTCAATTAAAAATAATACTATTAATAATAGTATTAATAATAATGTTATTTTTATTATTACTATTATTATTATAATAATAATAATTATTATTATTTCATGTAATATATACTGAATCAATCTATTCCATTTGTATTTCAAAAGCATTAACCACTGTTGGTGCTCTTTTGCTTTAATTTTTGCTGGTGCAGGTCCGATATTCAACGTTGCAAATTCTAATGCTACTTGCCCAACCACTTTTATATTTTTATTATTTATTTGGGCAATTCAAAACGCAACACCAAATCCACAATATTGGGTCTTGTTCTTAACTGCCTCCCGTATCTGAGAGCACCTGTTCGTGTTGGTAATTTTGCAACTTGACTTGTCTCCTTTCAACGCAATCTTGGCTTGTATGTATAGGCAGCTGAGGAGGAGGCGACCGTCAGGTCATAAGCAGCAGCAACTTTCCTTTTTGTGTGTGTGTGTGTTTTATTTTCACTCAAGAGATTAGGCGGGTAGATTCACACGTTGGTACCTTCTGACGCTGCGCACGTTGTAGGGTGGGGTAGGTAGAGGCATGAGCGGGCAACAAAACGTCTCTTTAGGCGATCCTGTACTGTAAGCTTAAGACCCAAATCTGTAATAATGGTAAGCGCGGAAGTTATGACTGATTTCTCGCTTTACTAACAGCAACATAACAATATTATTTTAAAAAGACAACTAAAAAAGAAATCGGATATCTCATGAAACATTACCGCCAAACTCTTCATTTTTATAACAGTAATAGTATACTTTTAATTTTATAGAATCTGCATATTAAACAAATACGAAAATCGTAATAAAAGTATTAATAAAATGTATGATATTTGTAAGTTAATAATTATTAAAAATAATTAATAAAGCAATTCAATACAATGCTTTAAAAACGTCAAAAAAACTTCGAGTAATGTCTAAAGTGACCATTATTTGCCAAGAGACAGGCATTTAGTCTTTTCACTGTAGTGTCTGCAGTACGTTGAAGAGTAAGGAAGTCAGAAACGGTGCTTTCTCTTTCTTCCAACTAAAAGTCATATTCTGTCAGCCCGAAGTCTGAGGGTACGCGGTCAGGGATTGCTAAAAGTGAAAGGGATGCCGAAAGCATTTCACACGTTGCCAAAACAAGAGGTGGTGTTTCCAGAAATGGGTTGCGAGTTAAGATAAAGACTCGGGACCTCAATACTCCAGCCACGTGAAACTTAAGAGAAGGAAATATCCATTCGTTTTCTCTCACTTCTGGAATATATTATTAGTCCGATTTTGGAGCACTATCAGAAAAGATGTTTACCAATGAGTTACAGCGCAATGTTGTTTTTGAAATATATATTTCAGAAATATTCAATCATATTAAGATATGATACTTTTCGAATCACCTTCATGTTATCCAGTGAATAAAAATATTATTTTATTTTATTCAGGGAGAGAAAATGACTGTGTGAAGTTTCAATAATTTTAAGAAGGGGGTTAATGACAATATTTAAGAAACTGGGATAAAATATCAAAGCATATTTTTAAATTAATTTGTTTTAATTACCTGTTTTCTATTTAATGTTCTATGGATAATCCTTGTAAATAAAAGCAACTTTATTCACTTATTAAGAGTGCTAACTTTCGAGCACTAATTCAAAGCGAAATTTAATGAATATTTCTACACCCTTTCGTCTCTCTTTGTTCTTTTTTAAAGCAATTGTTCTTGCCTTTTATTACTGATTGCTTACTTCACTGACAATTACGACAAAGTATCTTGTTCTGGGGCCTTTCTCCAGCCGACAGCCGGTTACCCTTCAGGTTCCGATGGGATGCATAATGCACTGGTCACCAAACACACCTTTCAGGCCTCTGTGATCTGAGGTCAGCAGAACGCGAGGCTGTTGGAACGCGAGGCAACACGACAACACGTTTGTGAGAGACGGACAAACAACCATGCCCACGGCGGGACTCGAACCCGCGGCCATTCGGCGCACGCGGTTAGTCACTTCGGCCCCCCAGGTCGTCACGACAAAGTGTTCGAATCAGAATTATTCGTTTAGGGAGCGATCTTCTAATTTATCTGTCCTCAGCTGGGGCTGCACTCTTTCCGCGATCTTCGCGTGATCGAGTAGTCTGATGCTTCGCCCTCTTCGAGATAAGAACGAGGGTGCAGTAAAAGAAACGAGCGCTGAGAAAATCCATTACCCACCAGCCCCGATTCCAAGAACGTGTCAGTGGTGAAAGTGGCTCCCTCACACTTGAAACAGATTGCAGAATAAAGTAGCAAGTTAGTGAAAAAAACGTATTTCGCGTGAATTATTAACTTTACGAAAGTGAGGGTTAGAATTTCGATAGTGATCGACTCAGCTTCAAGTTTGCGTCGGCTGAACTATTTTCGCGCAGTTCCAGAAATAATGCCTTGCTCTCTTTATGACATTCCAGCCTTTTCAAACTTTCTAATTGTTACAAGTACGCCTCAAAATAAAAATTGATGCACTTTTTGCTGCATTCGGTGCATGTCTTTCCATCGTCATAGATTTCCGCTTGACTGCTTTGTCAGAACCACTGAAGAGCGCAGAGTGGTTTCCACTTGGTTTAGAAAGCTGGGAGGCCCATATTGCAAAGCCACGACAGCGTGAAGGCCAACAGATACGTACGCCGTCGACTATCAGCGACCAAGGAAAATAGCGTGTAACTTTCCCTTCCGGACAGGACTGAGAGCTATGAGGGAATTCTTTCCTGGAGCCAACAGTCGGCTGAGTCCGCACGCACTGGATAACCGCCCTGAGCAGAATATTCCGTGGCCTCTCCAAGGAGATCATCCGTTCCGGGTCGAGAAACGTTCATACCTGCGGGTCATGAAAGCTGTCGAACAGCACAGGGGGACTTGTGCAAATGAATGGCAGCGCTG
>BOPP01000175.1:1192316-1203012 GCA_017312745.1 Gryllus bimaculatus | reverse complement strand
CGCTGAAGTGGATTGGGTACCTGGAGCGCGTGACTTTCGGTACGGAATGAAATAGCCTTTGCGTAGGTGAGTGCCATTGGGGCAGGGCCGCCCTGCAGTGGCGGGGAGGGAGGGGAGGGATTGCAGTGGCGGGGCGGGTACTGGGGCAGGGGGAAGGTCAGGGCACAGGGATGGGTCCAAGCGAACACGTGAGGCAAGAAGGATAAGGATGTTGCGCAGACCTTCAAGACTAAGTGACCGGGGAGAGGTCAGGACATCACTGATGTCACTAATGCAGTTCCCTCTGACAGGAGATCCTGGGTTCGAGTCCAGAACGGCTACTGGATGTTCACCTAGCTTGTCAATAGGTCGAAATGTTGTTTGCTGTCAGGGGGGAATTCTAGCGTCGGCTGGTGTGTCGGTTAGTTTTCGCTTGTTTCTTTTAGATCAATACCAGGCGAAAGTTAACTCTTTAACTGGAGAGAACAAACAGGCGGAATAGATTTACCTCAGAGCTTCTTGTGGCCTGAGGATATTTCATGTATTAAAGTCATAAGTTTACTGGCTTCATCAACTTGTTTTTTTGATAGAAGAACAAAATTTACGCAACTCTTCAACTCTAATTCAATCTATTCTTCAACCAACGTTTCACATTTTTTAATACGAAATAACTAACATTTCTAGGCCTATCCGCGGAAAAAACACCAAAAATGTGCTCGCAAAATGGTAAAAAAACTGCTTTTTCACCATCATCATCTGAATCTTCTCGCCGAAGAAATGTTTCATTCACTTTCGGTAAGTGATATGATGCTCGAGTGGCCAATCCTGGACTGTAGTGAGAATAGGTGCCACATTCTTAAGGTATAGCCTTAACATCATTCTTTGTAATCTGAGTGGAAAGCACAAGTGGCAATTGTCGTAAAGGGCCTGAAACCCGCCCATTGTAGATCTTCAAACATCTGATTCCAACCTCTAGTACCCCACTCTCAACGGCAGAAAACTAGCTGAGATGTCGAACTGCAAACTTATTAACCAGCAAATTAAAGATGAGAACTATAAACTACTCAGAATTTATTACTGATAAGGAGCGATATCTCGTCCATGCCGAAAACTTACAGAACGGACTATGTATTATATGGAAGTAAAACGGGAGAGCCGGCTTCACTTCTCTACAAGGGAAGGCGGCACGAAGGATTTTTTCGCTCTTAAAAAATTACGTCTTCGATCGATTTGAACCGCGGCAAACGTTGGTATACAACAGTCGAATGGCGCTAACGTTTTACAGAACCGAAGCGCCAGGAAGGACGTGCGAGGGCTAGTGGCAGACGGGAGGGCGCGCAATGGCTGTGCCAAAAACTCGGCGAGGAGATGACCTATAATATTCTAGTATTTTTAGAGGAAATTTATTAATTTTAAATCCGTACTTTGTTTCAAGACTTCTTATTTGGCAAATTTTGTTTCCGAACACAACCATTTTCATGTAAAGAACTGCAAAAAACTGTGCACACAAAAGTACTTCAGAGGAGTGGTACCAATGACTGTACTCGACGATGTAAGCATTTTAGTATAGTTATTTTTATTTTTAGGCGAGGGAGATGGGCGTGGAGGCGAGAGCTTGAGACTAGGGCGCGGGCGAAGGCGCGGCCGGCGAAGCCACGCCGGACAAGTCAGGGATTAGGGCGGGCAGCGACGCGCGGCGGCGCGCCCGGGCGCGACGCCCCGACCCGCCGCCAATCGATGCGGGTGCGGGCAATGCTCTGGCCCGGGATCACGTCCCCACCCTTAATTAATTAGTTTATTACTTTGTGACATTTATTCTGGCCATTGGTGGCATCAGGGCACCAACTGAGCTCACGCATGGCTTAGACGGAGCTAGGTGTTGAGTCCGCGACGGGTGACAGGAAGATTAGACACTGCACGAGATCAAATTCGGGCCAGTAGTTTGCAGTGGGTGCATAGTCTTTTGGGGAAGTGTACGCATATGCGGTTTGTTGTAACTACGAAGGCCAAGTCAAAAGCAAGAGAGTTTTGGTATCAAACGCATAAGTTTAAGGTACTTGGAACTGGTAAAATCGATGTCTGGCGACTCACTCAGGAGGTTAGTGTGGAGCATGGAATAGATCAACAGCGACACAGACACAGAGCTTTCATATAACAAATTATTTTATTAACAAGAAAACAAAACAAAATATATACACTTTAATAATCTACTTACACGCGCCTACGCTCTGACAGACTACTATCCCCTGATCGCGGAGCGATCCTAACGCGCGATTTTGGAAGATGGTTTTGATTGTGGCATTCCGCTACCACTCCTACTTTTGTATGTCGCGCACAAAGCCTAGCTTCCTTAAAGTCCGTTCTGGCCGGCACGCAGGTGGCTGGTTATGCCTCATCGCGCAGGAGGCGGAGTGCGATAGAGTGATCACGCATGTCGCTGGAAACCACTCTTCACCTGCGGAGCACGCGCACATGCATCGCTCCCCGTGACCGCAGTCACCCAAGGACCTAAAGTCCGCAGGCTTCGTCAACTAGTGACTCGGAGCCTGCGCGAGCCCGGCTCACATATGCACCGTACGTGGCGCCAAGTTTTTGTGGCACACCACGAGGCAACACGTAGGCCGAGGCCACGTGCCCTAATACGTGATCACGAGCACCCTCTCTAACCTGTGTAGGGAACAGTGAAATAGGCGCGTCGCGAAAGTGACTCCCAAAGCCTTGTGTCTCCGCAGCTTCCGGCGTTCATTCCTCTCTCACGCACACACACACCCTTCTTCCTGTGGGGCTGAGCTAATCCTCCTCAAGGCGTCACGCGCGTCAGAAATATGAAGTGCCGATAGAGGCACGGAGCTGGGCTACACTCACTCACAATATCTTCAACTTCTAATGGCACTTGGTTCACATGTTGAGACGTTTCTAATTCGCGTTCTCGAAGAGCTTTGTGGTATCATTCGCAGCCACTCTTTCGCGTCTCTATATACATTTATCAATCTGTCGTAACTTGATCCGTGCGGGTACTCATTCTCGTATCACCAAATGAAAATCGAACATCAAGGACTGCGCAAAGGGGTGGCTCTATATCTCACAATCAGATCGTGTGGTATACTTGGATTTTTTTTCGTGGAGATCAAGCATTAATTCTGAACCAAATTAACACCTTTTGAAGTTTGTTGTCTCTGGATTGCGTGAAATGCCCGAACGCATGACGCACGTTTCCATTTCAATTAATTACGACCGAAAAATATGATTGAATCAGCTGCCCATCTGCCTGCACTGTTCTTGTCCGATTTCCGAGTTCGATGGTCTATAAGCATGAACGCCCTTTATATCGCACGTCAATTTTTTAAAGCGACTTAATCACACAATAAATTTTGAATTCTTAAGCCACTCGCCACCATACTGTTGTTTGCCATTCTGCGAGAATCACAACAGGCCAAGTCCCTTCAGCCTGTGGAAAATTGATTACTCCTTTCATTTCTTTCTTCGTGCAAACAATCAACGGAGCACTAGGGTAAAATGCTCTGAATAACTTATTAAGAGGCCTAAGCACTGAACCTAAACAAGTCGTCTCGAGGTAAGTCAGTGCCACAACTCGAGAAAATAAAATTTACCTTACTTTTTGAATCTCCCTCATATTATGAAATGTGATATATATATATAATATATATATATATATATATAATATATATAATATATATATATATATATAATATATCAACATGTGTAATGCAAACTTTTGATTCAATGATCTCTAATTTCGAGAAGCTTCATTGTGGAAAACCTGCATAGTAAGAGATATAAAATTGATAAGAGATGAATGGTGTACTATACCGCAAATGAATTTTACTCTCTGTCGTTCTTTCTTCAATAGACTACTTCTTAAAATGATGTTTATTAATTTATGTTAAAAAGAAACAATTTTTAATTAGCGATAAGCCTATGTTTTAAAAAGAATAAATATCGTTATTTTCACATAGGCGATGTTAAGTTGCCATTTTTACCCGTTTTACGGGTTGTGTGAGTTAACTATTAATTTGAACATTAAAACTAAGGGATAATTAATGCATAAGGATTTACAGTTTTGGCGTACTGTGCAAAAAACAGGAAATGCTCAAGAACTGTTAGTGCATCCACTCAACAGTTGCCTTACACACGGCGAACCTCGTTGACCTGAAGTTTCACTATTCTGCTTCTAAAGAACGACCCATTTTTTTCGTTTACACATGATTAATTTCTTGCAAGCGATATCTTTAGTGAGTTTATCAAATTTTCAAACTACATAATATTTTTGTGCATCCAGGGTTGTTTACATTGCCACAAACTATTACACGTAAATATTTATCCCGGCTAAAACTCCTAATTATCGGCTTTGGAAACTGATCTTACTTTAACTTTATTGATTCTTACTTCTTTGATAATACGAACCTACTAATTACCTTAATTTTCCCACATACGGTCGAAGCAGTAATACATTGATAAGTAATTTGAGGTTTTAATTTTATATCAACGACACCCATTTTACTGGTGAAATACTTGTCTTTATTTCCCATAGTTAATATTTTCAAACATAAATGTTCGCATTTTGCATGAATTGTTTCTAAAAACAAAGTTTTTAAAAGGCTCTTTCAAATTTAGAAGTGCAGGTCTAGGTATTTTGTTATACTGTTATTTTTGGTTGATTTGACATCTTCCTAAAATCTCTGATACCATCTCTGAACTTAGAACGAATTAAAAATTTGTTTTGTCAAAGGAATACTTGGTTTTTTGGAAGAGAAGCGTTTTTTCAAATTGTTGTTATGTACTATGTAGGTATCGTGGCAAAAGGCCAGACATGGTGGAAGGAAAGGGTTAGAATAATGGTTGGTAAGAGATAATAGTAACCCTTGGGCAGATAAGCTTATGTGTTGTAACGTATAAGAACCTAATGCGGTCGTTTAAAATAGTCACTCTGGTGAAGCTCGTGCAACACTCACAATGCGAAATTTTGTTACTTTTGCAGCTGTTCTAATCCTTGGTGAGTCAATGATGCAGCGCCTATGAACTGTCCAAGTTATTATGAAATAATGTTCATTATTAAGTTGTTTGTTATCATTCACATATTTCTCTTTAAGCACTCATGGCCATAAAATTTATAACTTTGATTATTAAAGACTATAAATTAAAACATATTGAAGTAAGAAAATATCCTTTAAAGTGGGTTATTAAACCCGTCAGTCGTAAATTACACATCGACAACTCTTCTTGAAAGTAAAATCGAATGCCATTACAAGAATGTTAGGACTAATAAAATAATTATTATTTAATAATTTATTATTACTTTTAATTTCTTGCAATTACGCATTCCAATATGCGCTGAATTTGTATCGGTTTTTTTGAACTAATAAAATTGTGTGGCAATATGTTTTTCTGTATTCTATTCGTAGTCTGTAAATCTCACGTCCTTACAAGAAATACAATTCATAATATCAATGTTTAATAATCCGGCGATTGGCTAGTTCAAAGAGCAAAATCTAGCAAATTCAGTATCCGGTTTTCATTGTAGAACTACGCTCCCAAGAAATACACTGAAGGAGAATTTAAAAACACAAAACGTTTTCCAATGCAATCCCTTGTCCTTTAAATATCCCAAAATTTTAATCTTTGCATTAGTATAGTGCAACTTGTATATTTTTGAAATTAGCCATAACGTATGTTTTACATAATATTGATTTATTATTCCTAGAAATAAAGTAATTTAGATTTATTTTTAATTTAGTCAAGAAACAGTAAAAACTGTATTATTACGAAAAAAAGATACATCTGTGCACGTTGTCTTGAGTTAGATTTAAGACTTTATTAATAATTCTGCAAATTAAGTGTGAGAACTTGGTGGCAAGGAAATATAGTAAAGAATCTTAACATTAAGAACTCAACATACTATACAAACTTACTCATATAGTCCCGACGGCTACTGGATGTTCGACACTAGCTTGTCAATAGGTCGAATGTTGTTGCTGTCAGGGGGAGAATTCTAGCGGTCGGCTGGTGTGATCGGTAGTTTTCCGTTGTTTCTTTGATCAATACCAGGCGAAAGTTAACTCTTAACTGGAGAGACGAAACAGGCGGATAGAATTTACCTCAGAGCTTCTTGTAGGCCTGAGGATATTTCATGTATTAAAGTCCATAAGTTACTGGCTTCATCAACTTGTTTTTTGATAGAAAGAAAAAAATTACGCAACTCTTCAACTTATTCATCCTTTTCTTCAACCAACGTTTCACATTTGTATACGAATACTAACATTTCTAGGCCTTCGAAAAAACACCAAAAATGTGCTCGCAAAATGGTAAAAAACTGCTTTTTCACCTTCCACTCATCTGAATCTTCTTCGCCGAAGAATTTTCTTCACTTTCGGTAAGTGATAGATGCCTCGTAGTGCCCAATCTGGACTGTAGTGTGAATGGTGCAACTTCTTAAAGGTATAGCCCTTAACATCATTCTTTGTAATCTGAGTGGAAAGCACAAGTGCATTGTCGTAAAGGAGCTAAACACCATGAGATTTCAAACACTGATTCCAACTCGAGTACCTCTCTCCAGAAAACTAAGTGAGATGTCGACTGCAAACCTTATTACCACAATTAAAGATGAGACTATAAACTACTCAGAATTTATTACTGATAAGCGATATCTTCGTCATGCCGAAAACTTACAGAACGGACTATGTATTATATGAAGTAAAACGGGAGAGCCGGCTTTACTTCTCTACAAGGGAAGGCGCACGAAGGATTTTTTCGCTCTTAAAAAATCTACGTCTTCGATCGGATTTGAACCCGCAAACGTGGATACAACAGTCGAATGCGCTAACCGTTACAGAACCGAAGCCGCCAAAGGGACGTAGAGGGCCAGTGGCAGACGGGAGGGCGGGAATGGTCTGTGCCAAAAACTGGAGAGGAGAGACTTTTTTTAGTATTTTTAGAGAGAAATTTATTAATTTTTAAATCTGTTTTTTTTTCATATTTTATTTGCAATTTGTTTCCGAACAAACATTTTGTAAAACTGCAAAAAACTGTGCACAAAAGTACTTCAGAGGAGTGATATCCAATGACTGTACTCGACGAATGTAGCATTTTTAGTAGTTATTTTATTTTTAGGCGAGGAGATGGGCGTGGAGGCGGGGACTGAGACTAGGGCGCGGGCGAGGGCGCGGCCGGCGAAGCCACGCCGGACAGGTCAGGGATTAGGGCGCAGCGACGCGCGGCGCCAATCGATGCGGGTGCGGCAATGCCTCTGGGCCCGGGATCACGTCCCCACCCTTATTAATTAGTTTATTCACTTTTGTTAAATACCGGCCATGGTGGCTCAGGGCACCAACTGATGTCACTGCATGGCTTAGACCGGGAGTCCTAGGTGTGAGTCCCGACGGTGGCAGGATTTTAGACACTAGACACAGATCAAAGTTCGGGCCAGTACCTGCAGCCGGATGAATAGTGTCTTCGATGAAAGTGTACCTATGCGTTTGTTGTAACTACGAAGGCCAGTCAAAAAGCAAAGGAAATTTTGTAAACCATGTTTTTAATTCGACAGAAAGGCTGTAAGTAAAATCATTTCTCGACATAATATCCTTCAACTTCTATGTACTTGGTTCACATGTTGAGACGTTTCTTAATTCCGTTCTCGAAGAAGCGTTGTGGTATCATTCGCAGCCACTCGTGCACCGTCTCTACATACACTTCTCATCTGTCGTAAACTTGGATCCGTACGAGTACCCATTCTTCATATTAAGTGAAAATCACAACTCAGGACTACGCAAGGGGTGCTCTAGTATCTCACAATCAAGATCGTGTGTATATTGGATTTTTTTCGTGAAGATCAAGCATTATTCTGAACCAAAATTACACCTTTTGAAAGTTTTGTTTGTCTCTTGGATGCGTGGAAATCCCGACGCATGACGAACGTTCAATTTCATTAATTACGACACGAAAAATATGATGAATCAGCTGCCCATCTGCCTCACTGTTCTTGTCCGATTTCGAGTTCGATGGTCTATACATGAACGCCGTATATCGCACGTCAATTTTTTTAAAGCGACTTATCCACAAATAAATTTTGAATTCATTAAGCCAACTCCCACCATACTGTTGTTGCATTCTGCGAGTAATCACAACAGGCCAAGTCCCTTCAGCCTGTGGAAAATTGATTACTCCTTTCACTTCTTTCTTCGTGCAAACAATCAACGGAGCACTAGCGGTAAAATGCTCTGAAATAACTATTAAGAGAGCTAAGCACTGAACCTAAACAAGTCGTCTCGAGATACAGTCAGTGCCACAAACTCGAGAAAATAAAATTTACCTTACTTTTTGATCTCCCTCATATTATGAATGTGATATATAAATATATCAACATGTGTAATGCCAAACTTTTGATTCAATGATCCTCTAATTTCGAGAAGCTTCATTGTTGAAAACCTGCATAGTAAGAGATATAAATTGATAAGAGATGAATGGTGTACTATACCGCAAATGAATTTTACTCTGTCGTTCTTTCCTTCAATAGGCTACTTCTTAAAAATGATGTTATTAATTTATTGTTAAAAAAGAAACAAATCTTTTTTTAGCGATAAGCCTATGTTTTAAAAGAAACTAAACTATCGTTATTTTCACATAGGCGATGTTAGTTGCCATTTTTACCCGTTTTCGGTTTGTGTGAGTTAACTACTTAATTTGAACTTAAACTGAGGGATAATTAATAGCATAAGATTTGCAGTTTTGCGTACTGTGAAAACAGGAAATGCTCAAGAACTGTCAGTGCATCCACATCAACAGTTGCCTTACACACGGCGAACCTCGTTTGACTCAAGTTCACTATTCTGCTTCTAAGAAGACCCATTTTTTTCGTTTACACATGATTATTCTTGCAACGAATATTTTAGTGAGTTTATCAAATTTCAACTACATACATATTTTTTGTGCATCCAGGGTTGTTTACATTCACAAAATATTACACGTAAATATTTATCCGGCTAAACTCCTAATTATCCTTTGAAACTGATCTTACTCTTAACTTTATTGATTCTTACTTCTTTGATAATACTAACCTACTAATTACCTAATTTTCCACATACGGGTCGAAGCAGTAATACATTGATAAGTAATTTGAG
Organism: Gryllus bimaculatus; assembly: GCA_017312745.1. NCBI lineage: Eukaryota > Metazoa > Arthropoda > Insecta > Orthoptera > Gryllidae > Gryllus > Gryllus bimaculatus. Next base: position 1,193,899 of record BOPP01000175.1, on the reverse strand, counting down.
GTTTTTATTTTATACAACGAAACCCATTTTACTGGTGAAATACTTGTCTTTATATTCCCATAGTTAATATTTTTCAAACATAAATATTCGCATTTATGCATGAATTGTTTCTAAAACAAAGTTTTTAAAAGCTCTTTCAATTTAGAATGCAGGTCTAGTATTTTGTTATACAATATTTTTGGTTGGATTTGACATCTCCTAAAATCTCTGAACATCTCTGAACTTAGAACGAATTAAAAATTTGTTTTGTCAAAGGAATACTTGGTTTTTTGGAAGAGAAGCGTTTTTTCATTGTTGTTATGTACTTATGTAGGTATCGTGGCAAAGGCCAGACATGGTGGAAGGAAAAGGTTAGAATAATAGGTTGGTAAGAGATAATAGTAACCTTGCAGATAAGCTAGTGTTGTACGTATAAGAACTAATGCGGTCGTTTTAAAATAGTCACTCTGTGAAGCTCGTGCCAACACTCACAATGCGAATTTTTGTACTTTTTGCAGCTGTTCTAATCCTTGGTGAGTCAATGATGGCAGCGCCTATGAACTGTCAGTTATTATGAAATAATGTTCCATTATTAAGTTGTCTTGTATCATTCAAATATTTCTCTTTAAGACACTCATGGCCATAAAATTTATAACTTTGATTATTAAAGACTAATAAATTAAACATATTGAAGTAGAAAATATCCTTTAAAGTGTTATTAAACCAGTCAGTCGTAAATACACATGATAACTCTTCTGAAAGTAAAATCGAATGCCATTCAGAAAATGTTAGGACTAATAAAATAATTATTATTTAATAATTTATTTCATTACTTTAATTTCTTTCAATTACGCATTCCCAATATGCTCCTGACTTGTATCGGTTTTTTGAAACAATAAAATTGTGTGGCATATGTTTTTTTCTGTATTCTATTCGTAGTCTAGTAAACTCACGTCCTTACAAGAAATACAATTCATAAATATCATGTTTAATAATCGGGCGGATTGCTAGTTTCAAAGAGCAAAATCTAGCAAATTCTAGTATCCGGTTTTCATTGTAGAACTAGCTCCAAGAAATACAACTTGGAGGAGATTTAAAAACACAAAACGTTTTCCATGCAATCCTTGTCCTTTAAATATCCCAAAATTTAATCTTTGCATTAGTATGTGCAACTTGTATATTTTTGAAATAGCCATAACGATGTTTACATAATATTGATTATTATTCCTAGAAAATTAAAGTAATTTAGATTTATTTTTATTTAGTCAAGAAACAGTAAAAACTGTATTATTACGAAAAAAGATCATCTGTGCACGTTGTCTTGAGTTAGATTAGATTTATTAATAATTCTGCAATTAAGTGTGAGAACTTGGTGGCAGAATATACTAACTTAACATTACAGAACTCAACAACTATACAAACTCTACAAACGTTAGAAAATCACATGAACATTTAACCGTGCAATCTTTCATAGAACTCCACTTCACCAAACTTCACTTCACCACACTTGTTAGGGGAAGGCACCGCACTGCGATGCAGTTGTACAACGTCACTGCACTTCACGCCACTGCACTGCACATAATAATAATAATAATAATAATAAT
>BOPP01000175.1:1175715-1192092 GCA_017312745.1 Gryllus bimaculatus | reverse complement strand
GTCATCTGCAAAGAGTCGTACATTTGAAGCTAAATTAGTCGGTAATTCATTCACGAGTTCCAGAATACCTTTACATCATTTTAACTATAAATAGTTGAAATATGAATAAAAGTTAAATATAAATAAATAAGTAAAAATAAAATTTAAGAAATAGTTAGGTTTTATGAGTTGGATTTATGCAGGACCGTTGGTGGTTCGATGTTGCCGTCCCGATGGATGTTTGATCCCAGCAGAAACTGGAAGATGCAGGGCCTTCCACCCTCGATATGCTTACAACGCCACCTCCAACGAATGCCAGATGTTTATATGGGGTGGATGCAACCCTAAATATAACAAGTACGTTTTTTTTTTCAAAAGCATTGAATTTTTTTAATTTATAAGCCTACATCTAAAGTGTCTAAAATAGCGTGAAAGGCGTCGACAATTAAAATTAAATACCAATAAAAACTCATAATGGGAGGGGAAGAGACACTTATATTTCGTTTCAGTTGAATATAAAATTAGCAGAACATTCATATTTACTTAACATAAAGAAAAATTAATTGATTTTTAATATCGTGAGGCAAATTAAATATTAATAGTTCTAGATTAATGAGAAAAATAAAATTCCTAATTTTCTCTAATTTCCACATTTAGCATAAGAGGATACGGAGTTTTTCTTGCCTTAACTTCCTGAAATAACATCATGCACTGAAAGATATTATTGTTTTGATCTGTATGACTAAAACAAAGCAAAACGTTAATATCTCTGACAATTTGGCATGCCAATCTGTCCAGCCTTTAAATTCATTGTCATTTACAGAGGGGTACAGACTGCGAGGACGAGGCAGAAAACGTTTGTCCGTGAATCAACCAACCAATGCGTTGCCTACCTCCCTAGAACGACAGAATGTATGTACAAAATATCTTGCATGGACCGCAACATCGCGGTAATAATCGATGAGGTAGCAAATCCCCAGTGGGCACAGACATCTTGAGTCTAATTTATCATCGAACGTATGAAGAAAGGGCGCGTCATGGTTAAGATAAGTCGTGTGTGATATCCTGCTCATGCAACATGGTAAGCGTAGGAATACGAGGCGCCCCACTGTGGTAAAACTTTCGAACACGTGACTACAAGCTGCCAGCGCAACGTTACATAGGAAAAACAGGCCGTACCATCGCGATGACCCTGAGGAAACGGCGAATGTATCATTTAAACGCGGCGACTGTGTGACAATAACTTTCATTTAATTTAGGCCCGCATTATCGCGCACTTGGCGTTCAATGTGTCTGAGGTTGTAATTTATACATGTTACCTCTTAAATACGAAGCAAAGCTAATCTTAGAAGCTAATCAATCTCACTTCTAAATTTAGCTATGGTGCATATTTGACCAAACCGCGAGAGGTGGCTCCGGTAATCAACTAAAGTCTCTGCAGTGCCTCTGACCGGAAGGTTCTAGGTTCGTCGTAGGTAGGATTTTCGACACTATCTTGTCAGCTAGGTCGAATTCAATCGTTGTCCGAAGGAGAGTTCTAGCGGCCGGTTGCTCTGATCGCAAGTTTCTCGGATAAACACCAGGTGAATGTCCGAGCAGTCCCCTAATACTGACCGCGCGCGATCTTACCTTCCTCTTCCTTGCCCTAACCTTCCGTCACTTACCGAGGAAAAAATCATGCACAATGGGGCTAATGACGCGCCCGGAATCAGTAATAATCAACCAACCGACCGACCTATTTGACCACGTTGATTCGCACATCAGCCAGATAGTGTGGATAAAGCAGTACGACATTGATGAACTGTCGATTCAGATTTCACCAACTAATGTTGGTATTAGGCACGGAGCGCTGGTTAAACAAGGCGATTGTCGAAGGCGAGTGTGAGGGGTCTTATGTGTGTGCAAGAAGCATTTTGGCACGTATACGTTGCACAACAAAGTTTATGAAGGAAATTGCGAAAGTAGAAGGCCAGGTACGTTTCTGTTGGGTAGGGTACTGCTCCGGCATTCCCCTGATGTTGATCGGAGAAACCACGGAAAACTACCGATCAGAGCAGCCGGCTGCTTGAGTTGTCCTTTGGACAGCAACTGAACGTGCCCCAGTTATCTGACTATGGTCGAAAATTCTGCCACCGTCGGGACTTGAACCCCAGGACCTCCGGATCAGAAGCACTGCAATGATATTAGTTGATGCCCTGAGCTACCTCTCCCGGTTTGGCTCTCGGAAGTAACATGATCAAATGTTGAATTCTTTGACGTAGCAGGCCTCCCCTACCTGTCCTTCAGAATTATCTTTCAATATAAGATAACAATGCCGGAAGGCGGGGTCATACAGTTACTCCCTGAAATGCGTTAGTTGCATGCGTCAAATTAGACAAACTCGACTTCCTTGTTCTTAAACATACTTGTCTTTCTAAATGTGATTTTCCAAAATTTTATGTACAAAATAAATATACGTTTATAAACAAAATACAAAATAAATAAAATAAATATATGTTTAAATTATTTTCATTTTTTCAAAATTGTAACAGCTTTCGACTGATAGCGAAGCTCCCTTTCTTATGACATTTACATGAACGAGATTAAGTTAACGAGTTAAGATAGACGAGTTAGAACAAGAACGTGTTAAGATACACGAGCCACATTTGGTTTCATCATGCTCTCACGTCCTCATTATATTTTCATTAATTGAATTACTCGTATTGGTGTTTACGAGCATCAACTTTTAAGCTCCACAGCCCGTGGTTAGTTCACTGCATGTTTTTATCGAGGGAAGTGGCACTGATCTTCCTCTGCTGGATGGCGAGATCCCTACCAGACCATCACGTTGTCTGGCGGGAATTTCTTCGCAAGGTCCAAGCCGGGACAAGCTCTAAGCTCCGACTGTCTCCCCATAAGTGATATTGTAGTGCATGCAGGCGTGTGTGTAAGTAAGGAGTGAGGACAAGAAAGAGGAAGAAAATGTCCAGCACGGTCCGTGGCCCGTTTTATTAGGGAACTGCTCCGGCATTTCGCGGGCGTTGATCGAAAAAACCACGCAGAATTGTCTGCCAGACAGGGCCGCTAGAAATCTCCTCCATACAGCCGCTGAATTCGACCTGGCTGCGAAGCTGGAGTCGAAAATATTGCTACCATCGGGAGTGGAGAAATCCCCAAAAATGACGGTTGCAGTCTTCAATGAATAGTCACAAAAGATAATTATATTTTAGAAATATAAAGAAATGGTGATTATGAATGCTATGCAATGGCATAATATGTTGCATTCCATGATATTACGCATCCCACCCCTTACTTACACACTTACATGCACTACACTACCACACATGAGGAGACCAGTTGGGAGCTTATAACTTCTCCTGGCTGGGCGATGCCAAGCTGGTGGGAGATACCTGGTTGGGGAAATCCCCACTAGCCTACGTGTAGGTCGCCGACGAATATTTCCATACAGCGGGAAAGATCACTGCCGCATCTCCAGCAAAATACATGAGCTACACTTGCGGGAGTAATGCCCTTAGCTGTTGACGCGCCGAAATAATCAAACCGGCAAAGGTGACTAAGGGCAACAACTGATGTCAAGTGCCTGTCAACTAAAATACAGGGCCTTAGACAGGGAGATGATGGAGTTTGAGTGCCGACGGTAGAAGGGTTCTCGACTTGCTTGTTAGCTAGGGCTAGTTCAGCCGCTTATTGAAGAATTCTAATGGCTGGGTAATCAATAGTTTTCTCCGATCAACACCAGACGAATGCTGGAGCATTGCCCTAACAAATGCGTCAGGGACCGCGCGCGATCTTTCCTTCCTCTTCCTTGTTCTGTCTTTACCCTTTTCTTACAGACACTTATATGCACTACACTACCACACAAGTCGTGAGCTGACAGCCCGGCTGGGACTGTGCCCCGCTGGTGGGAGTTAGTTGCCTGCTTGGCTAAAATCTCTGCAATCGAACGTAGTTCGGCGCCAGATTTCGCCAGCCAGCGTGGGAAGATCACTGTCACCTCCCGCGATAAGACTAGCATTAAACTTATGGAAGTAATTGCCTTAGCAGTTGGCCCGCCCGCAATCGCTAATCGGCCAACGAAATATTCAAAGACACTCGTTCTCTCACTCCATGTTCATGATCGTTACTTGATCGTCTCTCGTTACATCTTAATGATAACAGACCCAGTAAAGAATTTTTGAAATTTGAAAATCACGAAGATAAAGAAATGTGTTTCTATTTTACAGAAGGTGGAAATTAGAGAAAAAAATTGAGAAAATAGAGAAATGTACCGATAAATTTAAAAATAATCAAAAGCCGTCGATAACGCATTTAATTAATTCAACATTTGTTGTATAATGGATTCAAAAGTACTCTCTTCTATATATTCGTGTGTTTCCTACACTGCTAAATGTAAAATATTAGTACTTGATGAAATGATAAGTGAAGTATCACATTTGTTGAAATGTCTCTTAGTTTCGTACTTTTATTTCCAACCAAAACAAATTATTTGAAATGAAACTTTTTTCAGTCAGACATTTCTTGTTTCAGTTTTGTCAACCAAACTACTTGCGAAGAAACATGTATGCCACCATCCTGTGACGGTGAATGAAGATTGTTTTTGAGTCAAAAACAAAACAAAATACTTAGTATTTGCACTTCATGAATATTCTTTATTGTTTTAAAGAAACATAACATGCAATATTATATCCAAACAATATCAGTGGTTCCTTTCATTTTGAGTTAAAAATACAATTATTTCAAATGAATTCAGTCATTTTCATGTTCTGTAACTACCTAATTACCTACGTATTTCAATCGGCATTTGGACATTTGTCTCACAACCCACATTTCTTCGCACTTTTGCGTTCTTCGGGCTTATCATCCGTTCCACGCTAGCCGGCGTGAGTATTCTCCACTACCGCCGTCGTCGGACGAAAATACGATAGTTCCCTAGTGGCTGGGAAACCAATTATGTTTCTCACTATCGACTTTGCAGTTGTTTTCAAAGAGTGTACATCATACTTGTCAGTGGTTATTGTCCTTCCGCAGACGTACGGGACTTGCATAGACTCTTGTGGGAGATCGGGTTGTATGTCGCCTGGCGTGCTTCTTTTGTGTTATTGTGAAATAAATTTGTCGCATGTGAATTATTATTTGTAATCGTACTTTCACAATAGTCAGAACATTTTATGTGCTAGTAAAATATTTTGAGTGAAGGTAAAATGATACACTCTGTATACTTGTCGTCTTTGAATAACCTACTGCTTACGAGAAAATGTTTGCTCGTAAACATATTATAGTTTCTAAAATATACTCCCTCATTTGCCTTAAAAATTATGAATTTTTAAATCTGTCACTTCTTGCTATCACGCTACGGGGTAGAGAGAACGTTATATAAGACTGCGAAAACACGATGAATTTTCGACTGAAAAACTCTTATTACAGGGCCCTGGTAACGAAAAAGTGCATAAATTCAGTTGCTAATGTAAGAAAAAACTCTAAATCGTGGTGTAGCCAGAAATCCTGTTTTGTGGGTCCTTGAGACCTAACTCGAAGGACGACAAAACGTCTGTCAGTCCACTCGCCTCCTGTATCCGTCCATGAACAACGCTAGGGCCTGAACTGTTCAGCCGATTTTTTCCAAAATTGATAATCCCCTATCGATCTGGCTGATGTTGCAGTCCCTTCAATGTAAAACCGACAATTTAATTTTTTTTGGGGGGGAGTACTTTACGTTGCCTGTTCACATGACTACTTTTCTCACATTCATTTGAAATTTCATAGCCGTAGTTTTAACTTCATCTGGATTGTTTTTGAACAAAATATACCAATTTTATTCCAAATTACATTTACGTTGATTTTTACTCTACTGCATTGCTGGTAAGTGTGGTAAAGTTGATACAAACATTTCGGAAACGCCTTGATATCATGGAATTTCCATATTCCGTTGGCAAGATAAGGTGTGAAGCCACAATTCTTGGTGATGAGTGAAGACCACAGAAAGTGCATAAACAAGATAAAATACTTCCTTGTGCAACCCATTAGTTTGATTATATTTACTTTATGTGTCCTCGTCTTCTATGCCTATCTTCAGTGCATTTTTAACTTGGTGTCGAGATCATACACCAGCATGCTAGTTTGTTTTTAAATGTAGTTTGATTTTGGTTGCGTAGGCTTCCGCGGCCGGAGGTTATGTTGGCAGGGCTATCCGGGACGAGCCGCGTCAATGTCATGGTGGCTAACGTTTCGGCCAGCGTATTGTGGCCTTCTTCAGAGCGTACTGCTGAAGCCAGCATGACACATTAGCCACCATGACATTGACGCGGCTCGTCCCGGATAGCCCAGCCAATGTATTTTGATTTTACTAATCATTTATGGTGAATATTATCTGTTAATTCACTATTGTCTAGATAACCTTTTTATGTATAATGATCTTAAAACACAAACCGATTATACTTATCGCTTCCTAAAGAGCATTCATGAACATTACAGCATTCCAGGATCCTTGATTAATTCTTTAATATTACAAAAATTTCAGCTATTCTTCAATTTATATCGAAGTTATACATCAAATATTGTGATGTTCCTGAATTTTTTGACAAACTAGTTGGGAGGAAATGCCACACCTTAGGGGTATTTCTCTGTTTCAGTATTTTAAAAACACTTTCATCATATATTGAAATCATTTTTACACAATTATTAAACCAGTAAATTCATTCTTAGTTTAATTATTGAATACATTCGAGAATCATGTTTGTCAATGTGAAAATATTTTGTAGTTTTAGGAAATTAAGAAATATTAATATAAGATCTATCCAAACATCATTGAGAGACTTCTGTGTAATATATTTTCTAACATTTTGAACTCAAAATAAAGATCCCTCCATATTGAAAATATCCTGCTCATATTAACAAAGCATTCCGAACAAGCAGATCATTTATTGAACAGAAAAATGAGCATTGGGGGTTGCCCACAGATGAAAATTAAAATTTAAAGCACTTTTTGATGTACGTCCCACAAAATGTTGAATAGGAATTTACGCACGTATTGCAATTAATTCATTCCTTTTATAATACTATAACGCAAAAAACAATTTAACCAAAACATGCATTAACTTGAAAACTATTCCTGATAATATATACATTTCATATTTTAATTCATATTGGCTTACTACATTAGAAACTCAAGAGTAAACAGAATTCACAGTGATTACATAATTCATAAGTTACATAATATAGTTACGAAATTCGTAATGATTATGTAAATGAAATTCGTTTTCAAAAAGATGGTCGTGTTGTTTCTGTTGTCGAAGAGTCAATTATATGTTCAAAGTATTGGCACAAGCCGATACGTTTATTAATTCGTTATCAGTCTCAGCACCGAAAAGATTTTCAGGGAAACTATTTAACTAATATATTCCCTCTTCTTCAGGGTAGAGTCGTATGCTACATGAATTAAAAAAATTGTTAATGATTGTTTGTGTCATTTTATTAGTTTTGTTGTAGGATTTCTTAAATCTTTGATCTGTAAAGAGAAGTTTGTAAATACTCTTGGTACGTGCAGACAAAAGCGTATTAATAATGTTGTTTTAATTTCATAAAAGCATCAAATCACTGTTTTGAAATTCTACATATGTTGGAATGTTTGAGAAGTGATTGAGGTACTTGTGAATACACTCTTGTGAAAACTTGTAAAAACATCGTGAATACACACAATGTTTTAAATGGGTGTGGAGAGTGGCTAGCGGATGTGGAGAATGTGGAAGTGCGGAAGGACAGATGTGGTTTTTCACGCCTTTGACCTTGTGCGTTCCCCTTCCACACGGCTCTTATAAAAGCCTTGTTCGTATAAATCAGTAACGCATTGTCGACTCAACTCTAGTACTCAAAGCCACAATGCAGTTTACAATTCCTGTTGTCCTACTCCTACTGGGTAAGGTTATTTATTATTATTATTATTATTATTATTAATATTATTATTATTATTATTATTAACAAAAACAATATTGCCGATATTTTATTTTATAAAATTTATTAAATTTTAAGTGGCAGAATCAACATCGAATTTGGTCGTATTTAAAAAGAGTCGTGGTAACAACTTATGTTGACAGTCATGCTTATAACGTTTATAAAGAAATTGCGCTCGTATTCTTTTTTCTCATTGTGAAATAATAATAATGTAGTTTTTATCATTTTGAGATTTCTATGTGACATGAATCATTAAAAAGTCTCTGTACTTGTCTATGGCGTTTAAATATTTTCGTGTTAGCTTACACAGCTAAGCAAATGTAAAAAAATGTCAATAGGAAGACTCTTATACAGAATGGATTACCAAAGTTGCACACAGCAAATATCTTTGAAACTGTTTCAGGTATCGGGAAGCGTTTTGGGACAGGTTTCAATTGATGGGGGAAATAACATATTTTATATTCTAGTTTGTAACATATGTTTGAGATACCGACACAATTTTGCTTTTTCTGTGCCCATTATAAAGTACTCGGGGAGACGAATACAGTAACATAAGTATAATTAATATTCGAAAAAATAACTGCTGAAATAGTTGAGTGCAACATTTCCTAAGAAGTCACATTTTCAGCAAGGTTGAAAGGAAGACGAAAAGAGTCTGTCCTTCGCTGGCGCTCCGCTCTCTGAATATAAATCGAAACTCAAACGTCGGGTTTTCAATGTAACTGTACTTATTTGCATTGCTTTCTTGCATTTATCCCCTAATTATATTTGCGTCTGTTTATGTATTGCCTTTAAGCATAAAAAATTAACGCTGTATTAAGAAAATAAAATGTGGGTTTATGTTCCACAACATTTGTAAATCGTGTGTTGGACAATCAATTAAAAACAGAAAGCAAGTAAACAAATTTGACTCTTTATTTGGACTCACTTGTATGTAATAGAATTCAAAAGTGGTTTTTATATCATTTAAATATTATGTTGTCACATTCTTAGGTTTCTCTCTCTTAAATAATTCATCATTTTATTTTTACTGAAATCACTCTCCAGTATCAATGTCATTGAGATTAGCAATGGGCGTTTTTGTACTCTTGCTATTCCATATAAAATCTACCATCGTCGTGATAAATGTGTAACTTTAAATTAATTTTAGATGGTTAAATGATATTAATCATTATAGCCACTTGCGTGGTGTCGGCAGGATCCACATTGAATGAGAAAATATATTCCATTATGGAACAAACAAATTTTACTCCCTTGCTTGCCGAAGAATTTGTTTCTTTTGCATTCATGAACGTGAACATGTAGGTGGTGCAAGTGAGGAATACAAATAAGCATAGTTACATTGAAAACTCGAAGTTTCTATTTCCATTTCTATTTAGAGGGCATAGTGTTAGAGGACATGCTCGTTTCATCTTCCGGAAAAGCGTTGCGGACAGGTACGGAAAACGTGGCTTTTGAGGAAATGTTGAAAACACTTTTTCTACACTTTTTCCGAATATCAACAATGCTTGTACCACTGTATTTATCTTTTGAAACACTCGTACTTTAAAATGGTGACAGAAAAATATATACGTACTTCCATTTAAAAATCAAAGTTGTGACAATATCTTGAAAATACAAAAACAGTGCACACTATAAAACGAAATATATAATTTCCCTTATCATCTACAACTTCGTGCAAACCGCTTCACGATACGTTTTAAAAGTATTCATTGTGTTCAACTTAGGTAGTCCATCTGTGTACTATAACTACCTAACATACTCCAATATGAGTAAAGTCAATCAAATAAGTTTAATTTTGAATTAAAATCGACTTGTATTAAAAATGCCAACGTGAAATTCATCTTTATTACTGCTATTCGTAGTCTCATATACATTTTTACTAAGGTAGACGCGTTGGAAAAAGTGGATTTCACCTTCCAAATAATACCATATATTCTCCCCCAGCTGTTTTAGTGTCAGTTGATTCCCAGTGTCGCCCGAAGGAGTGTTTAATTCCCGGAGAAACGGGGCCCTGTCGAGCAAGCATGAAGCGTTATGCCTACAAAGTCTCTTCAGGCCGATGTGAAGTATTTGTCTTTGGTGGCTGCAGAAAACAATTTAACAAGTAGGTTTAAATTCTTCTAGTAAAACAATATTATCCAAATTATATATTCCATAATATTACATTTCAAAATATAGAATAACGAAAATTAGTTTCCCCCATGTCACGTAGGTTTCACCCGCATCTCGCACAATCGTCATATGCTCGAAAGTATTGCATTTTCAAGATATTTGTTTCCATAATATTTAAAAATAGATTAAATGTACATGTAAATTTAAAAAAAAATATTTCTTCTTTCTCGACATTTCTGCCTTTCAAGGGTGTTGATGTAAGATTTCTGTAACATTATAGGGTGAACAATCCCCAGGTCTAAGTTTTAATACACTTCTGGTATTGATTTGTTAATTTGACACGAAAAATGATCTTATCAAGCAATAGTTAGTATTGTTATGTTTGTAGTGTATGTGACAGATATTATGCGCATACGTTTGGTCCACATTATCCTCTGAAACACAGGAGTGGTTGCTCCCAAATATTGTACAAATTCTTTATAGCAACAGAGAAAAAGCAATTGGGAGTTTTGCGACCAGGGGATGTAACCTCAAATTACTACGTGAAACCCTTGAAGTGGGGCATTAGGTTAAGTCGATAGGAGACGGACAAGGCACAACAAGGTTGGGGGGAGGGGAGGCAATTTGTGAATTGAAGGAATCGGGATGCAAAATACGTCTATCTGATAACCAAGGGATATGTTCGGTTCACCTTGAACATTCAGTAAATTAAAAAATCAAATGTATGAACAATATGGAGGTTAACACTAAGAGGGGAAACTAAAATAAAATAATATTATTTCACTATCAACATCACAAGGATATAGGTTACCTGCTTGACGACTGCGGGATAGTCTCAAAGTGTTATTCTTAAAATGTATATGAAAGCTTCTCTAAAACATTGCTGATGCACAGGAATAATAAATATTTGAAAATAAAAAAGAAATTTAAATTACGTCAGCTCTGTATCCCGCGCGGCCTTGGAACGGGTCGAATTTTAGGCCGTGAGATTTTTTGCTCGCCAGTTGGCCGTCAGAATTGTAAATGACGCTATTGATTTCCTGAGTATACAACAGCGCTTCGGTTTGGAAAAGCATTGGTTGTCTATATTAGCATTAATAAAAATTAAATATTTTATATTATTTTGGTTATATTTCTTTCTTAAATACTAACTAAATCTCATTTTTTTAAATAAGAAGGTAAACAAGAAAATGTTTTTAGTAAATATCTGCTTTGACATCTCTAAATATTAGTATACAGCATATATCTATATTTGATAATTTTTTTTGTTATTTATTCTCTTCCCGTTCGACTTTTGTCTTTCGGGGGTTTTGACGGGAACAATGTTACATACAATGATTTTACTTGGTCATTCTCAGGTAAATGCGGGTCTCGGAATAACCCTTCACTATATTTTTAAAATTTCATATTTGGATATCTTCACTAAGGGATCTTTGCATTTGTGGTTTAGAGGAGGGAGAATGTTTGTGGGAAAAGGGGGCAAATAAATTTATGAATTAGGGTGGGCGAAAGAGATCTTAGGGGAATCTGGATCTAATGCGTGATGGATAATGTCGTTTTGGCCGAGACTGAATATTGGAGTGTTGGGGCATGCTGGGAGGAAAGAATAATATTTTTCGGAGGTTTGTGAGATGAATTCTGAGAGGAGAGGTATTTGAAGCACTTGGTGGATTTGTGAATTTGAAATGAACCAGGGGGCTTTCAAGGTTGATAAATTTTATGAATTATACAAAAGGATAGAATCTTGGTAATACAATTTGATTCAAATAAAAAATATGAAAATAATTCAATTTACATTAAATCTGCTTTGAATAAAGTATCCGATATATTATGACTTTTTTCACCACAAATTAATTTTTTCTTGTTTTATTACAGCTTTGTTAGTCAACAAGCATGTGAAGAAACTTGTAATCCACCTCAGTGTCTTTGAAGAAGCATTTGCAACCTTTGAAGAGGTCATCAGTGAGAGAAACAATATTCCTTTTCTTCCTTTCCAGGCACAGAGCGTACAGATTTATGTGGTTTATTCTACGAATTTTGTTTATTGGCGAGGAAATAAAAAAAAACTAATTTGTAAATTGTAATTGTAGAGATTGTGAACAATGATTCCCGGGACTTCTTCAAAACAAGGTGTGAAATTTATTGTAATACTAGGAAAATATGCGGTGTTGTCTAGGACTATTTATTATCACATTGTTTAAAGAGAAGAAAACGATCAATTATATTTAAAAAGCATAGTTTTAATTTATATTACTTTATTAAAGTATTTGTTCACATTTTAAAGAAATATGTACTATCGTCCTCTTTCACTAGATTATTCAACACACTTATCAGGCTGTTTCTTAACTGTTTTATTAAACCCATTGTAAATTTCCATACTTTTGGATCGTTTCAAAATTAAAAACAATTCATAGGTAAAATTTGAGAAAAAAAGCCCTACTAATTTTATATAAAATACGTGAATTTACGTACATTTATATTCATACTGATGTTATACTATGTATTGTCACCAACAACTGAAGGGAATAAGTAACAATTGAAAATTACATGCAAGAGGAAACTGCATTCTTCACGGAAAATTTAGGCAAAACCATTGGTTTATGTGTTTTTCATGTGTTAATTTAATTGTATATGAATTGAAACAATGTTTATTATGTAATTCTGCTGCTATCATAATTTAATTTTTACTTCAGTAGGCCAGAGAAGAGAAACACAATGTGGCGTATTAGCAAGAAGTATGAAATGCCATTATACACTGCCAACAAATTATTACAATGATTCGAATGAACAGTGATATCGTTACTGAATACAAAATAAATTTCAAAATATAATATAGAGGATTTACATTGGAATCCCTTTTTAAACCACTGTCGAAACACGTTTGGGCTCTCAAAACACAAACTTTCTACTAACGTTCAGAAATGCACAAACCGTCAACGTTCTGTGTGTAATAATAGCTTATAGCTCTTGACTTTCAAAATAAGATAACACAATTTTTTTGGCGATAATGGTTCAGTACATTCAGTGATTATCGTATTGTAATTCAACACCCTTGCCCCTGTACATATTAGTGTAGTCAGATATAGATGTAGATATAGATCGTACAGATAATATGTATCACAAACGCCAATCTTCTACGCAGTGTTGAAAGACGTTATGAAAAATATTACAAACTTTTGTAATTGGTTTGTGGATCCTTTCTTTTCCTTTTGAAGACCGTTGCATTTATTACACTTTGAAATGCACCGTAATTATTTCTTTCACATTCCGCCAACACTTTCAATTTTTATGTTATGCGTATTTTTATTTATTTTAGTTTCAATACTGGTGTTCATAAATATTAAAGTACACTATGAAAGATAGGAAACTAAAACATACAAATAACACTCTCACATAAAAACAGATAACAAAAATAACAAAAGCGAAAATAAAATATGAATATGCTTTTGTAGCTGAACACAAAAGTAAAGATCCGTATTTAAACTTCTGTGGCAACGTGTTATATCTGTTTTAATTCGGGAAGTCCTAAACATATGAAGGACTTATCAGTTAAAATACCATCTATGGCGAACGAACATAATGCTCTTGGTGTTGAACAATGAAGATAAAAAGGTTATTCTGCCAAGCCCACTCAATGTAGAAGAATCAAGTTTTTAACATAATATTCAGAACACGCTAGTGTTGCCAGTTTACCTTGTTCATAATTTAGCATTTCACTACATTCTCGTTGTATAGTTGGAGCATTAACTTGCATTCATTCAGATCTTTAGGAGTCTAACCCAAAACTTCCAACTTTTATTCGTAAAATAATCTTGAATTACCATAAACTTTAAAACACAACTTTCAGGAATATTTAAAAATCTGTGCGAAAACAACTCTTGTAGGACAGGATAAGAGCTTAAAGAGACGAGCTTCTGGTCGTTCCTTATTCGCAGAATAAATTACGAACTTTTCCTACATACTTATTTGACCTTCTCTTTAAAACTTCTGTGGGTGCTCCAAGAAGGTAAGATTCTTTCCTTTTCAAGACCCTTCCATTCTTTTATTTAAAACCGGCTATGAAAGCATGCAACAAATAGAAAGTAATACTGAAAGTAATGCTTTTTTCTTTCTTGAGGTCTGATTCTTCGGAAACATTTGCCACCGTCGACTTCAAATATCTTTTTCGCCATTTTCTTCATTCTTCAGTGTCAAACTTGGGGTTAAGCACATTGTAATTTTAATTCATCTCATTTCTACATCATTCTATTCTTCCACTTTTCAAAATATGTTACTCCCGGCAATTATCATATCACTCTATTTCAATTTTCGGCATTGGCAGTTTTCAGCTGTTCTTACATTTCTTTTTTACTTCAGCAATCTATGTAGGCAATTTTGTAGTTCTAGTTACATCGAAAACCATCATAAACATTGGTGTTACGCCTTGTTAGATAAATTTACATTTCTCGTCATAGGAGGTGGTAATGCTGGTCATTTAAAGATGGGCAGGTTTTCTAACAATGACCAAATTTGCATCGAGTCTCTGCATGACCAGATACTTCTACGGTCGGACTATGATCTGAATTAAGATAGGTAAATATTTTTATTATTAATTAATGGCACTATTGATTATCATATATTTTGCTTAATATTGTATTCTCTATTTCGCGGTGATTACAAACGTTTGCTTACTCTGCTAAGCCTGGTTACATCACAGATATAAAATAGTGGCATCTTACGTACCGTTTCAGTAAACGACAATTATTCTGAGTCCGAAACAATTCATAGAATGGCGATGTTCTTTAAAAACAATACAATATATACATAATATATACATGTAGACCCATCTAATCATGTTTTTATTTCTTTGTTTAAAAATATGCCTAACAATTTTTTTTAAAAGAATTATAAAAAGAAAGCGCGTTATCTTTAAAATACTGTCTGGAAATTTAAAATTAAATGTTTGTCTCACTATTGATTATTGAATAATGAGTTACTCGTGCCCTGCGACGAAATCATGTGGATTCTCATTGCACAGCTTGACATGAATGCAGCAATGACTTGAATGCACTTTTTGCATATTTTGTATTGTTTTTTGCGTATTAATTTCAACTGTATCGCTAGCAGCGTGCAGGCTAAGATCTATCTGCAACCGTAACTGTCCTCGACCGGAGTCAATAGATTAATGGCTGAGATGCCATTTAAATGCACAGGAGATGCCGTTTAGAATTCCGCATAATGACCCCTTCATTAAAGTCGTGGTTACCGCAGAATGTTTTGGAAATCCATATTAGATAGGTATTAGTATGGTTTTTACTTTTTCCAATAATAAAAAATACAGTAAATTTACTTAATGGGGGAAATTAAATATTTAATTACTATTTGTTCGGGGCCGATGATTCTTTAGTATACACCATGGATTTGAACAAGGTAACTTAATGAAAATATTAAGTTAAAACGCTTTTAATTTCAAATTAGAAGAGAACATTTATTTATAATAATCGTAAAAAACCTTACACAATATTGTTTTTTAAAATGAAATAATAATGAAACATTTAGTTAACTTCAGAATTAATGATACCTGTGCATGTCTTCTTCACCTTTCAGATAACATAAGTGCTTCCTTTAGGTTCCATTCCATATAGACAGTTCAGTATATCCTCTCTACCAAATACTGTAGTCCGTTTAATTTTTAACAGTAATGTCCTGAATGAATACACAACAATAGGATATTGCATCATTTACATGAAATACTCCTCCGATCTACACCATTCTGATCAAAGTGGTCTTCTAAACTTTACGTCCTCAGTTCGATTTCTTCCTGGGGCTTTTTCCAGCTTCAGGGGATGGCGATCCCGGGCAGGGCTCGGCGGGTTCCCACTGAGTCCCTCGTTGGGACACATTAACCTTTTATATTAGACACACATGCGGTCTCTCGGTTTGTGCTCAGCAGGTCAGGTTTGTCCACAACAATGCACTTACACAATATGAAACCATGCCTACGGCGGGATTCGAACCCAGCCTCCTCGACGATCTCGTCCATCCAGGTCTGCAGTCTTCTCAAGTCGGCAGTCTCCATGACATCAAACATTGTCTACCTCTCATTTTCTAATCTAGTACGCCGTTGTATGGTCTTGGCCTCAAATATGGAAAATGAATAACACGTAATCACCATTCACTTCAGTATCGTCTTGTGGTAATTTGTTGTGGAAGATTACTTATTTTTTTAATTCAAGATTCATTCATCAGTCCATCATCAGTAAGACAGTCTTATTGAAAGCGTTTGCCATCATTTAGCGTTTATGAAACACGGTCATCATTATTTTGCCTTAAGGGAGGTCGCAGTATGACGACCGA
>BOPP01000175.1:1153579-1175690 GCA_017312745.1 Gryllus bimaculatus | reverse complement strand
AACGTCTGGCAACGCACGATCTCCCGGACACGGGGCTGTAGTATCTCTAGATCCACGGTGGTCGATAGCCTGGTTTTTTTAAGTCCAAATTTTCCCTTGAATCGATTTCCGTTGTTTTGGTGTTTTTCTTTCAGTTTTACTAGATCACCCCCTCCCGCTGTTACAGATAAATCTGTCCCGTAACCCACTTAACACGCAGTCGGATCTGCCTGTAATTGGCAAACTCTGGCGCTAGATCGGTTGGCGAAGGGGACAGGTACTGCGGCGCGCGGGCTAAGATCTCTGGCGCTGCATGGGGGGTGTGTAGAACCTTCCGCGCGAGAGTTAAGTTAGCAATCTTTGCCAAACTTTCCATCGCTCGCACGATTCCATTAAAAAGGGTCATGATCCGGCTCTTTCCTCGCTAACCGTGACGGTGGCCCACTGAGATATCCTCCTCTTGGAGGAAAGCCTGCGGGCCGATGATACAGGTTGTCAGGGGCGGACACAGCACTTTCGCCAGCTATTGGAAATTAGCAACGGCGAATGGACAAGTTGTGATTCGGGCAGATATTCTGCTAACGAATGCTGGGAAACTCACAGTAAAATTTCAGTATTCGATTCGTGAAGTTTTAATATAATTTTAAATTGAAAAAATATTGTTTGTCTTTTGTGTAACCTTTTGCAACAGATATTGTGTCAGGACGTTTCATGAAATAGAAGCGAAGTAATATATAGTTAAAAATTCTTATTTTTTTCAGGTGTAGGGAAGGTGATTGTGTATTTGGCAACTCAAAATATGTACAAAGTGTATATAATATCAACATTGTAAGTGATGTTGCACTTTCTCCTCTTCCTCTTTAAAAGTTTCATCTTTTTTCATCTCTCTTCATTTTGTATTATCCTTACCATTTTTTAAAATTCTCACTCTTCAATCATATCAATAAGTTTTCCCTTTTCAGGGTTCAAATTCTGAGGATTTCAATTCGAGACTCAATGCGGGTAATTCCAAACCCGTTAGTTCAAATCTCGCCCTATCCATGTGACGAGTCTTTCATTCAACCATTCCTGCATCGTCATTCATCTAACCAGCAATATTATCATCTACTCGTAGAATCTTTCCTATCCTTACTGTAAACGAAATATCGGGTTCTGGTTATAAATAAATAAGTAAATAAATCTGCGTATTTCATAAGATGGTGTCTCACGCTCTGTATGACAAAGCAATATCTTAGTCTACAGCGCTTCCGGAGTCAATAATGAAGTAAAAAACCTTATGGGCTTTTCCAGTTCCCCCTGCTTTTAAAATTTCAAAATTGTTTTAAATCCTCATTACCATAATTTTTCCTAACAAGAGTTATATTAGTAACATAATACCTCGAATACAGTATATATTTACGACAAATCTTGGAGAATATCTTTAGAATTTATTATTTTTTGTAGGAAGGGATACTTTCACCTGTTGGTACCACGTGCTTCCGCTGCCGTATCATACTGTGCTCAGAAAGTTCGCGTTCCGGGTTTTTAGCTGTGTTTGTTTGCCTGTGTTTAGCTGTTTTGTTTTTCAGATTTATGGTTTTAATCACATCAAAATTAGATGTTATTTTGTTTACTTTTCTTCATTTTGGTTTTTAGGTTGTGGCAAATTTATTCATTTACATTTTTTTAATTTAATTTCTTTTTCTTTGCAAACTTAATTTAGAATGTATGAACCACCAACCCTAAAGTGATCCATAGAGGGGGCAAACGGTTATTTTTTATAACTTTTTAAATATAATTATATATTTGAACGGGATTCGTAACCAATGCCTACCGGGAGGTTACTCTCTGTTCTCCGGGCGTGAGGCACCTCGGTTTTCTCGATATTCGTTTGTTCCCGTGGGCCCGACTTTTGCCGTCAAAGGAATTTTAAATATTTTGTTCAGTAATCAAAACATTATTTCTCTACTATTAAAAAGGAATCAAGAGCCTTGACCTTTTAGCAACTTTATGTAGTTGGCTTGACATTTGGATATTGTATTGAAATAGTGGTGCATTTTAAAATTAATATTTCTTCCTGATTTCTTATGACATTTCGAAGCACAAAAAACGTGAGAAGTTTAACAGAAACATTTTCTTGTGTATCGGAGTCTCCTAGGAATGGCTTTAGAATTGGGGAAAGGGAATAAAATACGCTCTCATAATGGAAAGGTGCGAGACAAACTAATTTAGCGCTAAACTAGCGCTCCGTCCAATTGCGGGATTCGTCGACACCGTCGAGCGCGTAACTTTCGATACATACAGAACAGTAGAAAAGCGCCACGTTTGGCATCGCAGCACCATAAGAGACCGTACTCCATTCATAACCTCGGATGAGCTATAGATTAGTGAGTATTAGTATTCTTCCGGCGTCGCGTCTGATGTCAATTTTCTGTCACTACTTTACTGTCCAGATAGTAATTGCCACTGCAGCAATATCCAATGTCTACCCTTGGCACCGCCTACAGCACACCCGGGAGCGTCGACAGCGTAGTAAACACTACTCCCTCATATCGCGAGCCCCTGTTCCCCTAAGGTTTGTTATTCTTGTAAATTTTCCCGCCTTATGAGCTGCTCTTGTCTGGTCCGTCGCCCTGCCCGCTTTGCTCTTCGTTTTGCGAGCGTTCGTGACTTTGGCGTCTTTGCTTGGCGGGCCTCCCCTCGCTGGCTGTGCGCTAAAATATTGTGTGCATACCGGAAATACGGGCGCACCCCTTACCCTCATGTACCCTCCCCCTCCTACTCTCTGCTCCGCCACTCCTGCGCAGCGCGAAAGAGGAGAGCGAAAGAATTCGAAACTCTTAGAACTAACGCAAAATAAAAATGCGCATATTTGACAAATCCCGGGGAAAATGCTCGTGAACGAAGCTGGTCTTAATGATAACAAATATTCAAAATTCAGAATGTGGAAGAATAGGCTGTTTGGCAAGAGATTTATGTGCTGTTTTGTAACATATTGGTTTGGTATGTTCACATGCAAATGCGGATGTGTTTGTTTTGTGATTGTTTAGAACCAAAGGCAGTTTGCAGTTTTTGTTGACATTCTGTTATCAATTTCTGAATTAGTTACGTTCCTGTTCTTTAAGAAAAATGGGAATAAAAAATGAAGTCTATGAGTTTTTTATGAACTTGCAAGGAGAAAAATATGTGGAATAAAACCAATAACTATCTTATTTCTAGAAACTAATATCTGAACTCAGTGCCTATTGTTGCCCCAGTAATATTTTTTCTTAAATAATAACTACTTTGTGATCTCGTATATTTAATCTTGTCTTGTGATTTTTAAGGTTTCATGAAATTTCGTTTTTCATAGGAATAAATCTGCTGATAAAAATAGTGAATTTTGAAATTTCGAGTTATTCTGGATATGTCGGTATTTTATTTTAATGTGTAAACATACTCGCACTTTTCAAACGGAATCATTTACAGTACACTAAAATACATTTGATAACGCAATATTTTAAATAACAGTAAGAGAAAATTAGTTCATTAAATAATATTTGTTTAAAACATGATTCAGCAATTACATTTTGGAAATTTCAAGAATGAGAAATGACTGAGCATCACAACACCTGACATCCTTTCTTTATAAAATGAATTTATCCCTCGGGTTCGCCTTACAGAACGTCTCAGTTCCTCAGTGTTGTGCAAGATGACCGTATCTTCAGACCGGGGCTCTCCTCCATTTATTTTCGCTCTCGCATCTCCGCAAACCTCTCGCCCCCAAAGTGGGGTCTGACTACTCTTTAGAAGCAGCCAGCCCGGCATAAACAGCAAACAGCCCTCCAATGCAGCCTTCATTTATTCCGCGTGTCTGTTTTTGCACCAACGAGCATCCACCGCGCGTCCTGGCACGTGGCTGCTGGGAAAAACTTGCAACGCCGCCGCCGCGCCACCGTCGTCGTCGAATTACATACAACGTCGTAATACGGTAGACGCCGACGTAATACGTCGGCAGACGAGTAGCTATCTCGTTTAGCCTTGTTGGGAGTTATTGAAAGAAAAAATAGCAGATGCAGAGCCTTGCATAGTGCTTGACGCCTAGTTGGCACTAGAGGTGCGACATCGATCCCGATGTTTTGAAATCATCGATATTGTTAATAAAAAAATTATGTTTTATTCATCAATGTATTATTGCTTTCTAACATCCATCATTTATTATCAACATCCATGTTTTTTGCTCGATGTTTTTTTACGGTTTCGTTATTTTTTAGATCTTTTTAGTAAAAAGAGTAAAAACTGTATGTGACGTATGGGGAAGAAGTTTAAGTTGTTCGAGGGGGAAAAACTCCCGTGATCACAATTTTGTAGTAGTTAAAATATGAAATAACTGATGTTATCACTGTCAGTTAATGTGTTTGGGCACACGAACGCGGTTTGTACTACCTTTTCATAGAGCAGACTATCTCTCGCTCGAGGTGATCCTGATGCCCAGTTATTACTATCGTCTTTCTTTGAATTTCACACTAGAAGAGACTTTTCTAACTTTGTTTTCAATTATATTTTAATTCTAGCTAAATATACACGACCAGAGGCTACTCAAACACCTTTGAAGTAGCGATGTTTAAAAATATTGGTTTTTATTGATGTATTTTGAACATCGATGTTTGGCATCATGGATGTTTTATTACCGATGACGCATCACTAATTCGCACGAGTGCTTTGGTCCGATGTTCATTTCTGTCACTACACGATGAACTACAGCCAAATAGTGTGACCAGGCTTAGGATATATATGCAACTACTAAGCTGCGAAATTTTAGGCGCTAAGACAGTAAAAGAAAAAGAAATATTGTAACATAAGAAATATTGAAACAAATTGAGAAATATTGAACGACAAGATTTTTTAATCAAAATAACGCTACGACATGTATGATTATGACAATGAATAACTGAATATTGCTTCCAATTCTTCACAGAAAACTATTTGATGTTCCCTGTTTGGGTTCTGAAAGGATGTTCTTAAACTGGGTGAAAGTCCTTCATGCTTTTAATAATATAAAAGTACAGTAAACTCTACCCACGCATACGAAGGCGCACTTATTGAAAGAACAAGGCAGCTCTTATCGCAGTTCACATCGCAGTGGTCTCTTTGCTTGTGCCAAGAGTGGCTAGTGCAGTGAAACATCTAACGAATAGTTTCTTCTCTTTATAAAGTGCTAAATATACAAAATTCAATAAGTGCGATCAGTTCGTGTTTAAAAGTTTATGCTCTGGTCTCGGCCAGAGCATTTTTTTAAAATGTATTTATTTAAGGTCGCTTTTCAACAACTGGATCATAAGCGACCACGAGAATCAATTTATAATTTACACAAGAATACACATTTTTTACAGTTATGTCATTACACAATTACGTACAATTCATACAAGCAAATAAATGGTCAAAATGTATTAATATTGTGGGTACTTACATAATTGGGATAGTTACACATATTTATTTATTGACATTACACAAGTTTTGATATTAATAACATGCTTGAAGGATTACTGTATACGAGATATAGGTAAAGGAGGGTCTTTATATTAAGGTATCAATTTTTGATGTTTTTAAAAGTTGTAAGACTTTTATACATTCTTCTGGAGAGGAGAAGGAATTATACAGAGAGTCTTTTAAATTTAAGGACTGTCTTATATGGGCTAGTTCAGAGCACTTCACAATAATATGGGATGTAGATACTAAAAATTCCAAACCGAATTGTATTAATTGCGGCGAGGGTCACACATCAAAACACCGAGGCTGCCGTGTATACCAAGAAGCTCGTAGGTCACAGGCAGATTTCCTTTGAGCGAAAAACTCTAACAAATTGCATCAGGTAACCGAAACACAAGAGCAATCTTCAATTAATTTAAACAATTAAAACTTTCCCAGTCTCCCACAACGCAAACTAACAGCCGGGCAAACACAACGACTACCTTCAAACCCGCAGCCTCAAATAGACATAACTCAACTCGTAAACACAATAGTAAATCAAATAATTTCAGTTATAATACCCCAAATCCAAAACAGTACAGTCTTTAATGCCAGTTCTTCAAAATGGCAAATAAAGTACGAGAAATAAAAATATTAAATTGGAACGCTAATGGTATTAAGAGATAGCAGATAATAGTTGAACAATTTTTTCATCACCACAAAATACATATTGCGTGTGTTACAGAAACACACTTAGTACTAAATGAAAAATTTAAAATACCAGGTTACAAAATATATAGAAACGATAGAACCTCAAAAGTAGCTTCAGGAGGTGTAGCCATACTAGTATCTAACAACTTTAAGCATCAAGCGATTCACAGTCCAAACACCCCAGAACTCGAAACAATAGCAATAAAAATAAATATAGATAGCAATAATTACGAAATAGTTGCGGCATATAAACCACCAAATCAAAAATTCCCATTAAAAGCTTATAATGAAACTTTTAAAAACAATGCCAATAGTATTCTATTATCTGGCGATTTAAACTGTAAAAATCAAATATGGGGATGCAATATCACTTCCAACCACGGCACAAAATTATTTACCTACGCAGTATCCAAGGATATTCATATTCTGCCCCCCCCCCAATTTCCAACACACTATTCATATAACAATGTGATTCCGGATATACTAGATATAGTATTGACCGAAAATTTCAATTTGCCCTTGATTCAAACAGTATTGCCGGAATTAGACTCGGATCACTCCAGTAATTATCAAAATAAACTGCTCCAATTCGCCGTTAGCTCAAATATTACAACGTAACGAAACCTTGGGACGAATTAATTGGAATAAGTTTAAGAAGCTAATTGACAACATAATATACCCTAGTAAAAATCATACCAACGATGAATTAGATATGCAAGTGCTGCATATAACTCAATCGATACAGAAAACAATTGAACAGTCAACAACACAATGTTCCGCAAGTATTAAAACTAGAAAACCAGTTCCATTGAAAATAGGAAACCTTATCAAAACTAAACATAACCTTAGACGATATTGGCAAACAAGCAGGAGACCAGACCTTAAAGTAGAATTGAATAAAATTTCCAGAATAATTAAATACAGACTAGAACAATTTCGTTATTCTGAATATCATAATATATTAAAACAAATTCACCCCAATAGCAGACCAATGTGGACTACGATCAGACGAATCACCAAAGAAAAAGCAGAAATCCCAATTTTAAAAAGCGATACAGAAATCGCCTACTCAGACAAAAACAAGGCTAATTTACTAGCCAAACATTTTCAGAAAACCTTCACTCCTAATCCAATTAGCAACAACTAGTTCAACAATTACATTTTACTTGAATCAGAGAAGAAAGTTGCAACTGTCCCAGGAAAAATTTTATCAAACCAATAAAACATATTTTAACAAATTTATCTCACCTTTTGAAGTTAGAAAAACAATTAATCAATTAAAATCTAGAAAGGCAACAGGATATGATAATATTAGCAATCAAGCCCTCAAAGTACTGACGACAAAGGCAATCGCGGCTTTAACCGCCATTTTCAATTCGGCATTAAGATTAGGCCATTTTCCTAAAAATTGGAAAACTGCTATTATCCTCCCGTTCAACAAACCAGGGAAAGATCCCCCAAATCCATCCCATTATAGACCGATAAGTTTACTTCCAACTCTTGGCAAATTATTCAAGAAGCTAATATATACGCGTATAAATAAATATGTTACAGAAATAAAGGCTATACTTAATATTCAATTCGGATTTAGATATAAATACTCAACAACGCACCAACTCCTGAGACTTTCAGAATTCATGGCTAATGCTTTCCATCAAAGACATTGAAAAGGCATTTGATCAAAGTGTGGCACTCCAGATTACACTACACGGTCTGGTTTACCAACAACCCTCTATAAAGATTATCGTACAGCTTTCTAGGGCAGATCGCATTTCCGGGAAAGAATCCAATTCTACTTATTCTAATCAATGTCAACCTAAGCCGTGTCCCCTCAAGGATACTGCTATCACCGTTTATCTTTCAGCATATACTAAATGGGATAGTCCGCCAAAACAGCTGATCTCAGAAATCGCCCTCTCTCGTCTGACTGATTCGCTTTAATTCACAGCCCATTCGAGATATACTTTGCTTACGATACACCTTCAGAACACTTAACAAATATACTCCCCTGGTCCGAACTAGTGGAGAATAAACTCGCACAAATCTCAAGCAAAAATCTTCACACTTCGAAGACCACCGACCCCTTCCCCCCTTAAAATTCAAAATTCAATAATAAAATGGCTTCCCAAACAAACGGCAGTTAAACATTTAGGACTAATGTTAGATGCAAAATTAACTTGGAAAGACCACATCAAAACAGTTGCAAACAAAACGTACGCAAAAATTGTTAACTTTATCCTCTTCTAAACTCTAAATCAGCTTTAAGTATTGAATGTGGAACTACAATGTATAAATCGATATTACTATCAACAATCTCGTATGCTAGCCCAATTTGGTGTAATGCAGCAAAAACACACATCGAAAAGCTACAAATCATTCAAAATAAATGTATAAGAAAAATAACTAAGGCTCTCTGGTTTATTAGCAACAAACAACTTCACAGAGAATTACGAATTGAGTCAATACAAGAACACATTCTAAAGTTCTCTCACAAGTTCTTTGACTCTTTCAGAATCTCCAGCCACGCCCAACGTCAAACTCGGCAAAAACTATCCAAAACTAAATAGAATATGCTCAAGGATAAACTCAGACCTCCATAAATACTCAACGTCATTAATTCCCAACAGCTATTAATATAAAATAATATCAAATAAATGTTTTATTCAATGAATTATAAAAATAAATTCACATCAAATCAATTTTCAAAATTATACATTGAACACAGCCTGTAATATTCAGGACAATTAGCGTGAGAACGAATATCAAATCATTATTTTGCAAAATGTTAACACCCCTGAAAGGCAGCAATGCCGAACAGGAGGAAATAAATAAAAATAATATAAAAAAAGAGTATATTTTAAATATAAAACAGAAAATCTTATGAACTAACTTATAATTTTTTCAAACTTCCAGGTTTTAGGTAGGACAAATAAACTAAAGTAAATCACAATTTTTCAAACTTATATGAATTGTTTTACTCAAAATTTGTTATAATAATGACGTACCAGATACAAATGAACTTGCCTTAATACTCGTATATGTGTCATACTGTGTCATTCTTTCTTTAAGTATATTTGTAATTTTTGCAAAAGTATAGCATTTTGCAAAGAAGTAAACTTTCAACTTCACTTGTGATTGTGCCAGAGGTCATGCTAAGCAGAATAAGCGGGGGGAGACACACGGATAGATATTTGAATTTAAACTTTTGAATTTGTATTTAATATCGAATTTGAATTAGAATGGAGAAGTAAAACTACATTTAAGGTGGAATTTATTACACCTTGGTACAAATTATTTGTTTTTTCTTTTATTGTATGTAGTATATGTTATGTAGCCATTGAAGTACATTCTCACATAATTTTTTTTTTTTTGTATCTGCTTGTTTGAATGTCCCGCTCATTTTGAAAGCCTCAGCGATTGGACGACTTGCGCGCGCTCTAGTTGCAACTTCTTGAGACAGGGTCCACTGCGCTGCTTTGTCACCTTGAAAGCAGCTTTCCAACTCGTGGTTCGTGGTAGCTCATGCGGTAAGATGGCCGCCTGGACGCCAGAACATTGGTGGTTCGAATCTCCGTGCGGGTTGATATTTGATTAAGTTGATTCTGTGTCTAGTAGTGCGTCTCTCGCTCAAGGAAAGCACGTTTATGACCGTGCATTGGTAAAGCTGGCTAGCTTCACCTGCAACACGTGCAAGAATAATTGAGTTCACCACGCCACACGTACTCGTTCATAAGAATTACGTGCCGGGGAACTCTACAAACTCTCTCATTCTTCGTTACTTTCTATTGCCTGAGAATACAATAATTATTATTTATTATATTTTATATTATAATTATTAGTAAATTATATAATTTAATAAAAATTGAAAGAAATTTAATTTAGAAATACGACCTACATAATCCACATTTACATTTAACTGGAGGATTGTTAATTACATTATATTTATGAAAAAAAACATTTTTCATTTTTTCTCTCTCGCACTCTTAACGGAAGAGGTGTAGTAGTGAGAGAAAGGTCGCATTTTGACACAAAAACACTTATTGCACGGCCCTGGTAAGGAAAAATGTGTATATGTGTATCTATTTCTATATCATAGATATATATATATATATATATATTATATATATATATATATATATAGAGAAATATTATATATATATATATATAATTATATGTATAATATTAATTAAATTTTATTGTTAAATAGTGCAAAGGACGTTTTCCAGAATGGTCCAGGTATCAATTTCGTTGACATACCCAAATTTTCGAAAATCGAAAAAAAAAAAAAATCTAAGCTCAGAAATGGAGATAGTGATTTTTGTCTCAGACAAAGTCTGGTGTACAAAATTAGCTCTTCAAAAAGGGTCATGTACATTTTTTTAAAACATCAGTTTTTGCGTATTTTGCGAATGAAATTTACAGAATGTTTTTCTCAAAATCCGCTAGATATTTTTTCTGCATATTTTGTCTACATATGTAATAAAGAATGGTAAGGTATATAGCACTAGTCTCATTTTCAGATATTGCTAATTTTTTTTTTTTTTTTTTTTTTTTTTTTTTTTTTTTTTGAAATTGGAAAAAAAAATCAAAACTTCAAAATTGAAGACATATTTTGCGTCAAAGAAAATTTGTTATACAAAATTAGTTCTTTAAAAAAGGTCATGTACAATTTTATGAAGAAATTGGCAGCTCTGGCATTATTTTAGGTTGAAATTAATGAAATGTACAGGTTTCACACCAACTCGAGAAAAATTGAATGAATGATATGAAAATTAATTAATTTCATTATAATTATATTTTCCTATTAAAAATGCCAATATTAATTTATTTTCGTATTGAAAATGACAATGTTTATTCTATTTTTGCTTTCTCGCACTTTTACCTCAGTTAATTCTTCAATTTGTAATCTCTGTGTATTGATGTACTACATAACGTTAATGGTCTGCCGACGGTATAATGGCTTTCAACGTTCCTTCATACCGTAGGTAAATAATTCTGTTTAAGAGCTGTGTTATTTAGGCCAACTTTTATGAAATTATAATATTGTCCAGTTTAAAATATCATACAACTGTGGAATGCAAGCAACATGGCCTAGAAAATGCATATATAGGTGATAGTATATACAGTTGATTAAATTTAATTGATTTAATTAATAAGATGGTAGTCATTTATTAATTGATTAATTCAGACGTAATATTCAGGTGATTAATTTGGAATATTTATTCATTAGAGCTTTTCTTTCATGGCATAAAGACCGTTTTAATGTCTAAGATTTATCAGTTTTATCTTGATGGATACTCGTGCGGTGTTGCCGACTTCTTTTTCTTTTAATTATAATATGCCAAATAAAAATGGGCTATTATATAACTTATTAGTGTTTATTGATAATCTATTTAGTTGTTATTTATTTTTCGTATCTTTTAATTAGAAACAATCATTGGATAGATATAATTCAAAAACACGTAACTTAAAGACGTATATATTTAGATTCTATGGTCACCTTACTTGTAGTAATTTCGCCTAACATGGCATCTCTGCACTGCAAGTAAAGGCGTTGCGTCAGAACTAAATATATTGAGTTAATGATTAAATTAGAAATTATGATAGAATTGAAGCCAGTTACATTCGTTATGATGTTTACGTCTAAATTTGTTTCTAGTATTTAATTACTTTTTTATTTAAAGAATGTAATGCTGCAGGACTAAGAAATTGTTTATCAGATACTACGTTTTCACAAATAGAAAAAGGGATTGACTTTAACATATTTAAAAATTAATTGTTTGAAGCGATGACAAGCTACAAGTAAAACATTTGTGTAAGGTAATGAATTCGTTGTTTTAATATATTCATATTGGGATATATATGATATCATTTATTTCCGGATGTTCTACTTATTTGTGAAATTGTCCTTGCTTGTTTGTATGATGTAGTGAAAATAAAACAGTTTATAGTAGTTTTCGTTCCTTTACTATTTTTTTTTCTCAGAAACCGAAGATACGAACTTGGCAGCAAAGATGAAATATTTTAGCTGGCTTTCTGCTTTACTGCTCTTCGGGTCATCTATTACTGTTTAATTTCTTAATTAATTATAAAGAGACTAATTATAAAATAAACCATTTTAGATATATTGGGGACATGGCGGAAAATAATTGTATGTATTCGGAATAAGCTATAGTGTTCGAGAAAGAACACCTTAGAAGAACGTTCATAAAACCGCAACAATGGAAACTGAAAAACAGTTCTATTTATGGCAGAAATGACGCTTTTACCGAGAATTTATAAGAAAAGATATCTTCGTTATTGACAGCTAGTCCAGTTGGCAGGCAGTCCAGTTTCTAAATAAGGAAAAAAAGTCCTCCAACACTAGCCAGAATCCACGCTTTGTGGGCTCTTGATATCGAAAAATCGAATGACTTCCAAACATCTCTCCGACCGTCTGTGAACAACGCTAGTAGCTAAGCCGTTCTCTAACAGCTAAACCGAAACAATTTTCTCCAAAATTCATATTCTTAAATCGATCTAGCTGATGTGAAGACCCTTTGAATTTAAAATCGATATTTTAATTTTGGGGAGTTTTTTATGAATCCCCTGGTGCATTTTCCAATTTTTCAAAGATAGGGCTACATCGTTTTTGATGAAATTTTGTTGTTGGATAGCATAAAAAACGTTTACGAGATGGTGTAGGTCTTGTGAACGTTGCAAACTTTAATTTGCCTAAAATTTCAAAAGTTTCAAAAATGTTTCGGAGTCTTCCTGCAACAAAAATATTGAAGTTAGATATTTTTCCCGTAATGAAATCTGTTCCATAAAGATAGAATTTTAAATAAGGACATGTACATTTTTTCGAAAATTTGTGTACTTTTCGTGTAACACAGAACACAGGTTGTCACTCCAGTCACATTGATCATTTTATAAATTTACATTCATCTGTTATACACATCGCTTTTGGATTTCAATGTAAGTTTATCATTACAAATTACTTGGATAAGCAAAACGTATTGTAAAATGAAGTTCGTATGTACTTCCGTATTGTGTGAACTAAAGACTTTAATTATCAGAAATCCAAACTGCATTTATTCCACACTCGCCGATGATATTAACATAAAATTATACTTATCGTGTTTATTTTTTCTGTTTTCGCAGCTCACGCTTCACAATGTCTTTCTTTTAACATATGAGTCATATCAGTCATCTCTCCTATGCGACAATCTTTCTCTCAAGACTAGTCGTTCTATCTGCCTCCTCCAAATTCTACACCAAGACGCGTCCTTTATACCTACTCACTCACTTATTGAATATAGTTTGACGCATTGGAATTGTATGTTCTAGGGCACGCACTAGCAAAAAACAAATTTCTATAAAATGGTTAATTACATTTTCAATATTGTGAATTTTCTTGATTCACTTGATGAAAGGAGCGAAATCGGTGACCCTTTTCTTCAAATAGTACTCACTTAATGTAGTTACCAGGAAAAAACTACCAAAATCTCAGGCGAGTTTTGGCACTGTTTGGTCGTGAAATGTGTCAGCGTATAAGTGTAATACATTGACCATGCGGATCTCCTGGTTTACGCCAAGATACCATAATCATTGAACTACGAGTACCAACAATTTTTTAAACAGCTTCGTAGGACTGTTGATGCATCACTTGTAAATGAACATAATTAGAAGTGAAACATGTTGGGAAGGCAAAAAGTGTCCTTTGTAGTCTTGAGTCCCCCAAATTCGCACTGCTCCTCCAACTTCACTGCGCACCACGTGACCGGTTGCGCCTTGCTCCCTTTCCGTGGCCCAAGGGCTGACATTTTTATCCCCCAGAACAGCGCGGAGCCGTCGCGGTGAAAGGAGAAGAAAGCGAACTGCCCTGCATTTTGTCTCGCCCGAGAACCTCACACAGCGGTAATAAACCTAAGATTTTACCGACCCGCTGAAGAAAGGACTAAGTCGCACACTGCGTTTACAGTCGTAAGAAACTTGTATCTGCGTTGGTTTCTTATCCCGCTCTCCGACGAGCCCAAATTGTACATGGGTGTATTCAGAAAGTATTTTACGGGGTAGGTAAGTATTTCATTTTTCGAAGAATTTCGGACCCTTGTTAAATATTTGTGAAAAAAGTATTACGAAAATAAAATTCATAATGTAAACAAGTGTGTGGGTGTGAGTAATTAATACGTAATTGTTTTAGTAGCAAGTAAATTTACAAAACTTATGGGATTTGAGTATAATACAATGGCTCCAATTCCCCCCTCCTTGGACCTGCCAAAGCAGGGTTCTGATTACTTATCCGTCTGATTTTCAAGTCAGCACCAGTGATTTTAAATCCATTTCGTTTCAACGACGAATCTAAAGACACCAGTACTACCGTTGATGAAGGATAAAAACAATCTCGAGAAGAAGATACCGTAGCTTGTAGCCATCGCTTCACGTAGTACCGAGACGAATCAACTCTTCAATATATCTGTACTCAATTTAACCTCAGAAGAACCTGTTGTGAAATCTTAGCCAATGAACACTCAATATTGCGAATGCACTAATAGGAAAAGGAAAAAAAAAAGTCGACTGATTCTCATATTGAAGTTTGAGATATGAATATAATAAATACATTATAAATATAGTGTAAAATAGCTAGCTCTATTGTTTTTGATCACTTCTAGTTTCAATTTTAAATTCGTACATTTACCAACGAATTTGTTATTGTAAAATGAGTTTTCAGAGACCTTGACAAACGTTTGCAGGCAAGTCAAAAGTTATTGTGGAAACTGCCCTGGGATAACTGTTTATCATTCTTTCCTCTCAAGAAACTTTGAGCATTCTTCCAAATTTCTGAAACCTGATAGACGTTTGTCTGAATGTTGGTGAAAAGAGGTGCAATTACCAATGCTTGGGAGTGGGCCACCATGTCGGACAGCCTACTTCCTTCAGTGGGCTGGAAATGAAATAGTTTTATGAATTTTCGCTATGAATTTTCAGATCTACCTAGTAAGTAGATATATCAACAGACCTCGCCTTTGAGAAGAACATTACAGCTACCTAAGAAACATTTATGTGCCAGACTCATTGTATATTTATGATAAATCTATTTACCACAATAAAAAAATTATTAACTGTAATGCAGGAAGTACTCAGCAAATTACAATGAGGTAGCAAATAACTGGGAGTTCTTAATCTGACCATATTAGTTTAAGATAAATTGAAATAAAATTTATGTTTCAATCAGAAAATTTGTTTAAGTTTGTGAAAATTTGAGGTTAAAAAAATAAAATAAAAATCGTGTTTGAATTTCCATTCCAAAACAACAAACGTGAAATAATTCAAGTATAATTGAAAGACATTAAATACAACGTACGTTGTCTTAGATATCCCATTGAAGATTTGTGTTAGAAAGATGGTGTTATCCGAACATAGAGATGCAGGGCACCGTTTGCGGCGTTGTGAGTTTCATTCCACAGATGGATCCTCATCCTTCTCGGCAATGGCGGGACCTCGTACACCTATAAATCGCGTCGCAGCAGACGGCCGTGAGTATCGGTATACCATTTTAAGAGGGCCGTGAAGATGGCGAAACGGGCGCAGGTGATAACGCCATCCCGGTTTTATCACTGCGCGAGGCCCGGCGAAATGCTCTAATTGATTTGGACGCCTCTTGCGCCCTCCTCGAAGTCGTCGTCGTCGTCATCCAGGCATTATTTATCGGCACATATCGGGTTCGGGCAGCTAGAAACTTCCTCCCGCTATCTCATATGGAAAGGGTGATATATCGCCCCGTAAAACAGAATCCTGCTCTGCGACTCTAGCAACCCTTCTAACTCAGGGCGCGGTGCTGGCGGAGGACAGGGTTAAGGGGGATCCTATATCTTGGCCGAATCCTTAGGTCGCTCTGTCCTTCGCGGCTGGTGGGGAGGTGGGTCCGCACGGGTGTGGATGGGGAGGGGTGGCGACCGGCGCCGAGTGAAGGCCCCGAATGACTCGGAGCCTGCAATGAAAAATGACTCGTTGGGTATAAATGGATAAAGTGAGAATCACCCCAGAAGGGTGGTAATTGACCGCGGGGGTTGTCGGCACGGGAGGGTGCGACTGGCCGCAGGGCCCCCCCCCCCGTTGGCCCTCTCGAGACACACGTCGCGACCAGTCCGGTTCCTTTGTTCTTTACGCTCCCGCGGAGAGAAATGAAAAAGCGAGGGGGGAGGAGGGCGGATTCCGAATCTTTTCCGCGCTGTTATTGATATTGCTTCCTGGCGACTCCACCTCTGTAGATTTTGGGTCGCCCTGATTCCGTCCGTGGGGTCGTTTGGTGGGAAAGTGTGACCCCTGGGAGACCGGAGAAAAAGGTTTTGTTCTCGAAAGAAATGACGGATGCTCTTGTGGAATCGAGATAAATGTTGCTTTAAAACTTGTATTTGCGAGTAAATTTGAATCGAATTTCGTTCCAGCAGTGTGATATTAAAATTGAAAAGTTGGTCATTTTAATTTATTTTAACAACTCGTAGATTACAAGCTGATTGTAGGGGAAACAAGTCAGAGTTGGCAGCTTCGTATTCTTTTATTATAGTGTTTGCACAATTGCAAATTCTGTTCCATACGAATTCTGTTGAATTGTCTATTAAAATATTTATTTATTATTTTATAATTTGGGAATAAATAGGCAATTCACTATCTTATTAAAAGTAATAAGGACTGCAATATTGTATTCGACTTTGTATTTGAAGGAGCTCTTGCTAATTTGTATGGAAAGGAAAACAAAGTTTTATTACAATTAAGTCTCTTAAAACGTTTAAGTAATAATACAAACACCAACTATTATCAATGCAACCTTAGCGTGCAGAAGATAAATTATTAGGGCAAGGCCTAGTACTCTGATTCGGCAACAGGTTAGCGCTAGACTCACATTGAGTCTTAGGAATTCCCAAAATGTAGCACTGAGTATGCTCAAACATCGTTTTATTCCCTTTATTTTTGAAAGGTTTTGTTGAAGATATTTTATTTACAATCTTGTTTAGCTCGTTGATACATTTTTTAATGATGTTTAATTAAATCGCAAGACACGAAATCTTTCACTCTAGTTTTTAATATAAATGATGTATCAATGACAGTTCGGTTCATGTAACGAACTTGTAATAAACGATCCCGGGAATATTGGCTGTTGACAAGATATCACACCAATAGATACAATATAATCATTTTAAAAGACATTTTCAGTAGATAAATGCATAAAAATTATTATTATGACTTGTTTCCAGAAGATTACACCAACTACTTTGTACTTACACTCTATTTACATGATTCACGAAACTTAGTACTTTGCACATTACACACGACAATTTCTTAATATAGTGTAGCATTCTATATCTATAATCTATAGTTTTGTAGTGAGTAATTTTTTAATGTAAAATTGTTTGCTGCGCTACAAATTTCTAGGGCAAGCGTAAATTTGACTCTATAAAAATTTTACTTTATCATTATCTTCATTAGGAATGGAATAGTTTGACGTAATGAAACGAAAATATATTTTTTTAAAGTATTACATTTCAATACGCCCTATTTACTGTTACTACTTATTATAAACTTTTGTGGATTATTTGATGTGAAAAAATAGTCTACCAGACTACGTTGTGTACGTAGACTACAGGTAAAAAGAATCATGTACACTACGTGTAGATTAAGGGTAGAAAACTCGCGTAGACGTAAAATTATTATAGTTACGGCACAACGCTGGTATAAATTGAGTGGGGTAGCACTCGTTTGGGCAATCGCAACCAACGCGCGGGCCTCGCCGTGACGTGACGTGGCGCGAGGCGGCGGGGCCGGGCGCAATCAAGGAAATTCTGCTCGGCGGGCGGGCGGGGGACGAGCGCTTGTACATCGGCCTGTCGCCTGTCGCTGTCGACGCTCCCTGCCGCAGGTAAACGGCCCCGCGCGCGGGACTGCCGCCGCCGCCGCCGCCGCCGTGTCGTGCCCGCGTCGGGCGGTCGGGGAATTCCAATTAAGAGCCGTGTCGGCCCCTGCGTATAAAACAAGTGTATCGTTAGCCACACGGCTTGCGGTCGTGCCCGCGCCCGCCTCGCCCCGTTCCCCCTCCCTCGCGTCTGCCAGGTAGGCTCCGCCCAGCCGCCCGGTCCCGTCCCGCTCGGCTGAAGCCACGCCCCTTTCTCCGCTCCCGCGCCGTTATGTTCCCCCTCCGCCTCTTCCAGGATAGCCCCGCTCCGCCGGCTCCCCCTCCACCGGGACAGCAAAGCCGGGCCACGTCCCACATCTCGCTCACACCGTCGCCCCGCTCCTGCCCCGCTCCGCTCCGCTCCTGTCCTGCCTCGCCACGCTCCGCGTTGTGGGACGGCACGGGGCCGGTGACTTCTTAAGAGACTTGCTTCGAGCGGACTCCCTCCCCTCTCTCCGCTCCCGCACCGTCACGTCACCCCCGCCCCCTCACCGTTTCTATCGTTCTGCCCTTGATTTGTACTTACCTTCGTTCCGTCCCGGCCCCGCTTCACCTATCACTGCCACCGCCCACCATCCCCCGACCTCGTCAAGGGGCGGAGGCGGTTAATAGCCGTGGAATGACCGTAGCGATATGGGATAGGGTAAGTGCGGTGCGAAGAGGGGGTGGGGGACGGTGCCGTGGCTGGTGGAGTGAGGCGTCAAGGGGAAGGGGGTGGCAGCTGCTCTGTGCAACCGGGACCTTGTTGTGTGCGCCGCGCACAGACCGTTTTTGTCTCTGTGATGTGTCACTGGGCCAACTACTCCGGTCCTTGCGAAAGTGCGTGATGCATGCAGAACACCAGGGCAAGCTTTACAGCACAGACTGCTCTGTATAACAAACGTAATTAGACCTCAGTATACGTAATGAATAATAATAACAATAATAATGATGATGATGATGATAATAATAATAATAATAATAATAATAATAATAATAATAATTAATAACGGCTGTAATTGAGACAGTTTCTTTCACCGTTATTCTGTTTCGTACTCTTGGTTCTTTCGTGGTCGTTTCTGAATATAATATGAAACTACATTGTAAATTAGACAGGCGCAGTCTTTTTATCCGATCTTTTACAAATGATTTGGCAACAAAGCCAAATCTGTAGCTATAAAATATGAAGCTTTGTTATTTTGTTCGGAACTAATAGCGATTTCTTTTTCCTGCAGCACTTTACACACCTGCATTTCGGACAGTGACTACTGACGCTTGAGATTTCGTCATTCTACTTT
This sequence comes from Gryllus bimaculatus, assembly GCA_017312745.1. Taxonomy (NCBI): domain Eukaryota; kingdom Metazoa; phylum Arthropoda; class Insecta; order Orthoptera; family Gryllidae; genus Gryllus; species Gryllus bimaculatus. Next base: position 1,156,364 of record BOPP01000175.1, on the reverse strand, counting down.
CCCTTGGATTGGTTAAATGAAAGTGTTTACTTTACTTTTGTTTCTGTTATGTTTATTTATCTAACAATTTTAGAGACGAAATACTTGGAAATAATCCCACTTGTACTCTTTCTCGCATTCTTCTTTTCAACGAACATAATATTTATTAATTTCTTTTGTTTCTAGAGTAATATTACATTTTAATAATGAAAGGTCATTAACCACAAACATCGTTTGTGAATGCCGTAAACGTTTCTAATGTTCACACGCGTATGACGTTGAATTCTCTTGTAAAATTTTAAGACATTTAATAGCGGTATTCCTCTGCAGAGATCTGTATTTTTGAACACAGTACCACAAGTTTCAGTATACACTGTTTTTTATGACAGGCAATGAAAGGGGGTATTGTAGCGTATTTGGCTCGTTTTGGAGGCGGTGTTTTGACAGGTGACAGGCAGAACATGACAGAGAAGCCCTGTCAACCTCATCGAAGTTTGCGTGGGATCATTTATGTATTGCGGATATTATACCCGGCAAACATTTGAAAGCTTTTATTCCGATATTTAACCAACGTTCCTAGTTTTTATAAATTCTCCAAAACGCTTTGCTTTGTCAATGGCTCTATATCGTAGGGACGAGAAACAAATATTGTGATGGAGAACTGGACATCTGTTCCATAAATATTAGTTGTTTAGATTATCTGTCACAATTGCTGCTACGGATTTGGTCCTCCGACCATTAACTAAATAGGTTAGTCATGTTTATCACTATTGTGCAGTAAACATTTAGTGATGGCTATGAGAAACAAAGCATTATAAAAATACATTTGAAACAAATAGTTTTGATATCCTTCTTTTCCAAAATTTGTTAAAAAATTGTTAGAAGTCCATTTTGCGTTATTAAAAATTAACTTAAAGAATTTAACTTTTCCACTTAGGTATAAAAGAAAATAAATTAATACATTTTTTCTGAACTGTTTTAATGATTATAAAGATTATTTTTTATTTACGTTGAGAAGCAAACGATGGAGATTATTTCTTTTGCCTCCTCTTACTTGATTTATTCTTTCATTTGAATTTATTAAATTGAGATAGCAGGAGTGTTTTGTCTTAGATTTAAAGTGAAACATTGCATTTTATTCCAAAAAAATAAATGAGTGAACGATTTAGCTTTTTACTGAAATGTATACATGTACGAGGTCTCCCGCAAAGCCATTAGATATAATGAGATCCTTTCATTTATAAACATTTTTGTTTGTTGGTAGTATAAGGAAAGCTATAACTAAATGCTCGCTAAAATTATAAAATACTGATAATTCACCGCCCAGAAATATCCTCTCGTCGTTTTACAAACCTTACAATCGCCAGAGAAGAAATCACGAAAAATGTTAGCAACGTATGAAGTGCAAGTGCAGTTGGAATCGCTGAGGGGGTAACTTTCGGCGGCGGAATGCTCGCGCCGGTCTCTCCGGGTGGCGCGGAGGCTCGGGAGTGAGTCTGAGACGGGGCGTTTCCCCCTCCAGGGGGTTGCGCGGGGCGAGGGAGGACGAGGCGCCCGAAAAAGAGTCGACGCTCCCCCCTCCCCCCCGGCGGATGCCGTATCCTCCCGCGCCCTCTTTTCTTTATTACGCGGAGCGCTCGTCTTTTCCCTCTTCGGTCTCCTTCTTCGCGCCGCCGCCGCCGAGGCCTGCGTCGAGAAACAAAAGCCAAGGTGGAAAATTCCCGGAAATGGCAAACAAAGCAAGAGCGCGCTGCTACTTAGCAGCGACGGCGCGGCGCCGTCGGGCGGGACGAGGGCGTGGCTGAGGGACGGTGCGTGGGAAGGGTCATGGGCGCGGGTGAGGGCACGTGGGGTGGGAGAAGGGACGGAGCAATGGAAGGGGGTGGGGACGGAGCGTGGTCGCCAGGAAGGAGTGAAAAGTCTAGACAGGGATTGCTTGGAAAGGAGATGGATGCAGGGAAGAAGGCGGGACTGGGTCGTCAGAATAGGCGTGGGAATTTGGAGGGTTGTGTGAGGGAGTAGATGGGCAGGCCTGTGACGTCGGCGAAGACGCGAGTGTAAGGAGGGATTGTGGGTCAGGGCGAGGATATAACGGATGTGGGCTTAAGGCCCGTTCACAATGCAAACCTAAACATAAAAGTTAGGACTACGTCCATAAGCGGACGTATTCACAATGCGTTCGCATAAACATAACATGTAAGACGTTTACTTAAAAGCTTGCAAGCTTCAAGCTTCTGTGCTTATGCTTAAGAAAAACACAATAAATGAACCAATCGCAGTACGTAAACTCAAAATCGAGTATCGAAATTGGATCGAAGTCGATAGACAAACTAATACCAAGTATCATGGGCCATGGACACAGTCGATACCTCGAATTCGATTGCGTTATCCAACCAATAGTAAGCTAGAATGTCGCACCGCCAATAGAAACTCTTATTTTGCTTACGTTAGACATTGTGAATACTTCAGTCTATCACTTATGTTTATGTTAACGTGTACGCGTTATGCTTTTGTTAGCATTACGAATGGGCCTTAAAACGCGCGCGAAAGGGCAAAGACGCGGTGAGGGTCTTGTTGTGAGTAGGGGGCGGGGCTGTGTCATGCGCGTGGACGCGAGCGTGTGAAGGAAGTATCAGCATAGGTGGAGTTGTAGGCGTAGAGAGGATTGGTGGTTCGACGAAGGGCAGGACGCAGTCTTGGGCGCCTTGGGCTTCCGACTGGGCAGCCAGGCCACCGCGAGGCGCAGCTAAGCCGCCCAGGCCCGGCTCGGAGCGGTGTACGCGGCGCGGATGCCGGAAGCAGCGGC
>BOPP01000175.1:1133080-1147171 GCA_017312745.1 Gryllus bimaculatus | reverse complement strand
GAGGCGGGCAAGTGGTTGGGGTGGCGGGGCGGAGGCCAGGGCAGAGCGGGGACAGGGCGTCCGCCGTTTCGCTGGATTAGCCACTTTGTCTCCGATTATGAGGCGCGGCTGAGGCCCACGGGACGGCACGGCAAAGGAAAAGGGCAAATGGGCCCGCGCTCGCTGCCGCCCGCCGCCGGCCCCCGCCCCCACCCCTCCTCGAACTCGACCTCCTCACTGGGTTGGTTCAGGGCCCTATGATGCGAGGCCGGCCATGGAGACAACGCCGGGCAGGTAGCGGCGACGATAGACTTGCTGAAACGGGCGCTCGGGCTTCGATGAGATAATGGTGGGGCGCGGCTGTTTGCAGAGCTTAATTGTTTTACGTCGTTAGAGGTGGGGTGGTGGACGTGTGAAGCAAACTGCCCAGCAGATGGGACTCACCAGCTGCGTATCCTGCGTGACTGCTTTACTATCAAACGTAAAAAGAGGCGAGCGGCACACCATCATGAAAATATGCGAAGCAGTGAGTTCGAAATTAATGTATTAAACAAGGACGGAACTTATACAAATTACAAAAAAAAATTAATATGGGCGTCGATATTAGTTAACAGACAACCATTTAAATTAGGAACTATTTTAAGTCATCTATTCCTTGACAAACTAAGCTGTCTTTTGAAGAAAGCGAAGTTAGAAACTTAAGGGCTGGAGTGAAATTCTAAACAGGTTTTTCATTATGATAGGTATTTCCGTATTCGTTGTTGTGTAAGGTATATTCCACTGACGTTAAAATAAAACTTTTCATAAGAGAAAAACAAAGTTCGTTGTTACATGCCAGAAAGGTCGATCTTTTCGCATACGACTGAATGTTGAAATTGAGTACCTAAGGACACTTTAGTTACAAAGATGCATCATTATTGTTTTGAAATAAATCCTTTAAAACTAAAGAATACTATTGGGACCAATTTCCTTTACTATCCATTGCCCGTAACGGTAACCTTGGGAGCCATGTCGCCCCAGAGTTTTTATTTACGAACTCGATCTCGTAAATGCATTGCCCAAGAAATACCGGTTGCCGAGTTTTTGAAAAACAATAGTTAATAAGAAGTATTTGGGGCACGCACACGCAAGGAACATGAGTACGGAAAGTCCCAGCAGGGGCATCGATATTGCCGCGGCCGATCCCCAAAACAGACCTCAGCGGTCGACCACGCGGGCTGCGGTGAATGCCCAAGCAGCGGCCGCGGAAACGAATTAAGACGCCCCGCGCCGCGCCGAGCGGCAGTGGGCAGCCGGAGTCGAAAGCCATCGCCGCAACGCAGGCGGCGGGCGCGGGCGTACCAGTTAGAGGGCCAGCGCGGGCGCCGAAAATAGTCGCGGCGCGACGGGGATGCGGATTTGAGCGGACGGGCGACGTAATGGCGAAGGGTCGGGCGCCTCCAGAGGCACAACGCGTGACAGGGGCCCGGCGCCCCGGCGGCGGCCGGCGGCGAAAGCGCGCGGTGGAGGAAGGGGGCGGAGGAGGCGGTGGAGGGAGGCGTGTGAGGAGGATGCGGAGGCGGCGACGGCGGCGGCGCGGAGGAGGCGGCGGCGGCGGAGAGAAGGAAGGCCTGGTGGCGGCCGAATGGCCGGTTGGAGGCGGCTGGCGGAAGGGCCGCCGGCCGGAGGTGGACGGCGGTGGGGGAGACGGCGGCGGCGGCAGCGGTTTGTGTTCTTTTGGGCCCGGCGTCGAGGGCCGGCCAAATAACCTGTCTCGACGGACGGTCAAACCCACCTCACGTTCCCTGTTAGTGGCGTTAACAATGTTCCAAACGGATTGAGACCGATTCTGGCGTCCGTCCGGCCGGCCTAGGGCGAGGAAATATAGGAAGCAGCCGGTGGAGCCCCGCGAATCTAAGGATCAAAAAGCACTCGCTTATGAACGCTTGGCCGCCACAATGATCCGGCAGTTATTCACCCGTGTCCCGGCCGGCGTAACTCTCCCCAATCTGACACCTCTTGCCGAAAACTCTGGTCGCAGCCAAAAAGGATCGATAGACGTGCTTTGCAATCCCGTGCCGGCTAAACTGAACCCCGGTCAAGCCAGCTTTCTCTTTTACTCTACGCGGAGAGCCTCTGTCCTCCCGACTAGCACTGTTAGGACACGCGGGTGCGTAGCTTTTGACAGATAACACGCCCGGCCCCAGGTCAAAACTCCCCCGCCCTGAAGAGGGTCCTCGGATTGCTGGACACGCTCTGAGGGGATTGTTGCCCCAAGCGGCAGCGCCCGGCGGACCACCGCGTGCGACTAACCCCGCCCACCGACGGGCGCGGGACGCGCGATGCGAGCGGAGAAGACCCCGGCGGCCGGACAAAAAAGCGCCGCGCACCCACGCACGCGCCCGACGTGCCCGGGCCCGAACGACCCGGCGCGAAAGGCGCGTGGGAGCCACGCTTACGGCGTACACCACTACCCTTTCATGCACGTTAAGCCGATGGTTCAAGAATGTCGTGCCCGGCGGAGGCGGAAAAGCCACCGCGCCGCACTGCTCAACGAGCTTGCACGAGTAAGTAAAAAAAAGACGATGAAACCTAGTGGCTTATTTCAACGCGCGACGCAAACGTCTCCCACTTATGCACACCTTCTCATGTCTCCTTACAGATCCAGACTAATCAAGCTCAAAAGCGGTCTTTCTTTCCGCGCTAATTTTTTCGCAAGCCCTTCCCTGCAGTGTTTCGCTAAAAAATAGATAGGGACAGAAGGCGCACCCAGTCTTCGTAATCCATTTAACAAGAGGCGCCCCGTTCACTTAATTGGAGATGACGAGGCATTTGGCACCGTAAGAGACTTCATAGTTACGCTCCCCGCCGTTTACCCGCCGCTTGCTTGAAGTCCATTCCACTTTGACATTCGGCGGCACCCGGAACAACGGTCAGAAATCACCATCGCGCCCAACACCCTTTCGGCCGTCGCGATGCTTTTTTAATTAGACAGTCGCGTATCCCACGGGACCGTCGCCCAGTTTCTGAGGCGCTGATCGTTATTCCGGCGGCCGAAGGCGTGTGATGCGAACGCGCGACCGAGCGCGCGCCGGCGAATACGACAATCGCGCCGTGCGCGCGGCGCGCCCGCAGCAAGAAGATCCGCGAAACGAGAGCCAAGGCGACTGGACCGGCCGCAAAATCGCCGTTTGCCGACAGTCCCTTGGCCCCAGCCCCCTGCCGTTAAACACCCTGCGTCCGCAATCTCGACCAAGCCCGAACGCCGCCCCGATCCTCAGAGCCCAATCCTTATCCCGATAGTACGGATCCAAAGTGAAGCCGGACCTGTCCCCTTACCTACAATCGTTCCTATCGACTAGAGGCTCTTCACCCTTGGAGAATCCTGCTGCGATAGTGGTACGAAAAAGCCGCGCGCGAACACCTCCACGTGGCCCCAGTCCCGGATGTTCAAGGTCTCCGAAGGGCGAGTCGTGACAAACCGCCGCAACTGCGGTGCTCTCACGCCGCACCAATTCCCTCTCTCTGCGCTAGGGCAATTCCAAGGGAACCCGAACGCTCAAACAGAAAAGAAAACTCTCAACAGAGCCTCCCGAACGCCTTCTCCGATCATGGTGGGTTACCCGACGAGCTTGCGCCTTTCGTCCGCGGCCCGAATCGGTGAGATCACGGCCCGCAGACCGCGGTTCCGGAGAATGGTCACGGATTCCCCTTATCGCCCAGACGCGCGGCCACAAACACTATTGAGAAAACGCCGCATACATGCACGCGAGGTTTCCCCTAGGCTTTAGGCATCGACTGACTCTGTGCAACGAGCTGTTCACACGAAACCCCTCCCATATCAGCCCCTCCAGGGTAACTCGCTTAGATATTTGACAAAACTACTACCAAGAATCTGCGCCCCAGCGGCGCCCAGCAGGCTCGCGCCGCCCAAACCCTCGCGCAAATCACCGCTCGCTCGGACCCCCTCCTACCACCCGGGCTTAACAGCGCTCCTGCGCCCGCCTCCCTACGGGCCCTTCGCGCGGGCCCCCGGACGCGGACGTAGACGTGGCACCCCGTAGCCGTTGCCGCGCCCGGAAGTATAGGCACGCTACGCTTAGCTCGCCATCCGAGTGTGTTCAGGCCTAGTTGTCTTACGCTGGTGAGTTTCGTTACCGAAACACTCCTAGCGACCCCCGACGGCCATGCGCCACTGCCCAGCTGTCTAAGCAAACACAACCCCCTTCATGCGGTATCCATACGCGGGGTCGTTAGGCGCTGCCCCTAAAGCTCTCACGTTTCTGGTTCATCCCACAGCGCCACTTCTGCTGACCAAAAATGGCCACTGGACACTCACGATCCTTCGCCGCGCATTCACCTGAGTATCAATATTGAGCCATGCCGGCGTTCTCACCCATTTAAAAGTGAGAAATAGGTTAAGGCCCGTCCTACCCTAAAAGGCCTCCTAACATCATTCGCGTTACCGAATGAATTCGGTGTGTCACATGTACTTTCAAGTCTCCGAGCGCCAAGCTATCCTGCAGGGAAACTTCCCGGAGGAACCACTGAAACTACGATGGTTCCCGATTAGACTTTCGACCCACTCTATACCCAGCTCAGCCACACCCTCGCATTTGCCAGCGTTCAGAATCGGCTACGGACCTCACACCCAGGGTCTTCCCCCTAGGCTTCGTCCTGCCGCCAAAGAGCACTTAGTTCACCATCTTCGCATGGTGAGTTGAAAAAACCGGTACCCAACGTGTGCGCTCTAGGTGCGCCGCAACGACGCCCCGAGCAGTTGCGGGGGCCGGGAGATAAAAGTACGTGCGTCGCCCCTCTGCGCAGAGAGCGGCGACGCCCCTGTGCCATTCCTCCTCGCGACGAGCGCGCCCCAGGGTCAAAACCCGCGCCCCCCCGGCTTCACTTTTCATATGGCCCCCCTTTGCGTTTAGAAAACTCCAGTTGATGCGTCGCGCACACTGCAGTAACTCCTTGTCCGTGTTTCAAGACGGGTCGCGAAAAGTAGACTGAACTTACGCCGCCGGCCCTTGATCCGAGACGAGTTATCACTTCAACCCCCCTCTCCTGTCACCGCCCGCGAACCCAGCGATAAGAACGGCGGCCTCCCTACGCGCGAGACGAAGGCCCTTCGGGCGCCGCCCGCCCGCCGCAGCTAACCACCGCCGTTCCGCGCTCGTGAAAGGGCCGTAAAGCCAAGGTCCGGAAGAGGCCCGCCGCCCCCTCCGCCCGTCTCGCGACGGTAAGTGACGTCGAGACGTCTCCACGTATTCATGCACCGGCGTAACTGCCGCCCCGCACGAGGCGGGCGCTTACACGCGCCCGGAAGCGGCAGCGCGGCGCTGTAAAGCCGCCCGCCCGGCGCACACGGACTCGCACGAAGAAACGCTTGACAACGTCCCGCCGCCGCCCGCCGATAATAACCCCGGCCTTTGGCGCCGGACGACGGGATCGCGATCGCACTATGCGAGAGGAAAAAGGCACACCGCCTTCAACAGGCTCGCAAGGGGTTCCGTTTCCCCCCCGCTAGAGCAGACATTACGCCCGAACCGCGCTCTGCGGAGACTGACGAAAGCAAAGCTAGTCTGCGAAGCCGCGCAGCAGTCGGGTAGCCGAGCGTGCAATGCGACGCGATGATGAGTTTCCCCGCCTAGTTTAACTCAGAGCTTACCTTCCGTTAATCCCCTGGGTCGGTTTCCACGTAACTCGAGACTCTCTCTTGCAAAGTTCTTAAAATCAAACTTTTGCCCATCACTCGGGTACTTGTTCGCTGTCGGTCTCGTGTTTATTCCAGCCCCTTAGACTGAGTGTACCACCTCTAGGGCTGCGATCTCAAGCCAACCCCGACTCTGGAGAGGACGACCCCCGAGCCGCACGCGCCTGACGGGCCTCCAACCCTGCTACGGGCCGCTGGCCCCTTTCAAGAAGACTGGGCAGAACGAGCCAGCGACGCACCCGGGGGATACGGCCGCTCCCTAACACCAACATTTCTCGCCGGCCGCCGTACGCACCGGAATTCAGGCGGAGCCAAGACGGTTGCTATCGCTGCAATTTCATAGTCCCGGAAGACGCAGCCGGCCGCGGCACTGCTAACCATTCCGACTATAAAGTCTTCCGGGAAAATGAGAAAAGAACAGGCGCGCGCCCGGCGACAGTGCTGGGCCCGTTTCCCTGTTCACTCGCCGCTAACTGAGGGAATCCTAGTTAGTGTTCCTTTTCCCCCCGCTTATGTAAGTATGCCTTAAATTTCAGGGGTTCGTAATCACGCCCTAGCTGAGTCGTTAAAATGCAGTATAAAAAAAGGACGTGGCCCCGCGCCCGCCCCGAATTCTCCCTGCGCCGAAGCGCTGAAGAGAACCCATCGCACTTGCGACGCTGCGGCTCCCGCGACGCCGCCAGCTCCAGCGCCACTCGTAGGTGCTCTGCCCCGGCGCAGCTCGCGGCGCCGCGCTTAACGCCACCTCGCCGGCGATAGGATCGCGTACGGAGCCACCGCATGCGTCTCCACTCTAGCGCCGTCCCCTTCACGCCCTGTGTACCAGCACCAAATGCATAGAAACGCCCCCTCTCTCGCGGAAGAAATGTAACGTCTCTTGCCAAAGCTCCGTACTAAGCTTCGCGACAGGTGCGAGCCCCTCGAATCTCTTCCTGCCGCCGGGGCCCCGTCGCTTCTCGGGTCCCCGATAGTAAAAGGTAAGCGAGCCCCAGAAAAAACCTCCATCGCCAAATAGGGACGATCCCCGGACAAAACGACGCACTTATACGAAAATCTGCCAAGACCCGGCCCCTGAGCCGCTCTCGCTCACTGTGTGCCTGTGTATCTAACCGTGGCCGGCGAAAGCAGCGGAACCGAAGTTCACGCCCGTTTGTGCGCGACTAAGCCCAACGTCCGAGCTCCGGCGCGACAAAAACGCTCTCCTCTCGCTTCCTAGTCTACAACGACCGACCACTCAGACAGCGCTAGCCCGGCAGACCCCAATCCGCGGCCCAATTATGCGTTCAAAACGTCGAGTTCATATCCTGCAGTTCACATGTCCGGCGCGCAATTTGCTGCGTTCTTCAGCGACCACGAGCCGAGTACACAGCCCAAGGTTTGTCGTAGCAAATTGATATAACGAGGCAAAAGCCCCCCGCGAGAGACCGTCCCCCCGCCGACTCCCCTCGCCCCGGAGCGTAGCCGACCGTCTCTCCGAGCGTTAAGTGGATAACATGAGATCGCCTCGGTATGAGCCGTCACTTCTCCGGGTAACCAGCTCGCGTCCACACGTGCACGATCTTTAATGACGATGTCACACGCGAACCACAACAATCGCGGGAAACAGGGTAAAGGTAGGCGTCTTTTCGGCTGCTGCGCCGCCCTCCCTCCACGCGCTTCCGCGCTCTTCGACAGCTTCCTTTCGGCTTCGAGCCACCCCTTCTCTGGAAAGGAACGAGTCTAGCCCCGAAAAATACACGCCACGCGCACCCGTTAGAACGCTCGCGGCGACGTCCATTTCCCACCCGGCCCGCCCGAAGGCGAGCGCGAGCGTATAGAGCAAGCTAGCGGTGTAACCAAGAGTTTAAGACTATTACTCGTCCGAATCTCTGCGCCCAAGTCCGAAGAACCCTCTGGAGCTCACGCAACATCCCTTTAAACTTAAAAAACAGCACCCAACCCCAGTTCAGCATGATGTTACCGAGATCCTGTTCAGAGCGCACCGACAGCTACAGCCGATCCGTGCGTACATATCTACTCACCAGCGTCCACCGCCCATGCTCTATGAAGAGAAGAGAAAAGAAGTGCCGAGGCGCCGAAAAAGCCGCCGACGGCCCCGAAGGCCCCGCCGCGCCCGTTAATTCCACTCGGCCGCCCCGAGGCGGCGCGAGCGTGTGACGGAGACGCCCGAGACCGGCTAGCGCACTCCCGCGTGCTCGCCGAGGAAAGAAAAGAAGCCTGCCGCGTCACCGTTTCCACGCCAGAGTCGCACGCGCCGCCGCAATACGCCATCACCACTACGGCTTTTCGATCAAAGGCAGACATTGTCGCTTTAAGCGAGGAGCTTTCGCCTCGGTTGTTATTAAGGCAGACATTGAGGATTCGCTTCGAAAGTTCTTCACAGTGCGCTACGCCTTTAAAATCACTCATCAGCGCGAGCCCTTCGCCTCGCACGAAGAACTTTATTCAATAGAGCTCTCGTGCGTTGCTTACTGCGGCGACAATCGAAGCACAGCCTCCGCTTCCAAACTCGTGTGTTCAAAAAAGGCTCGACTCCCTGAGAGTCACAACTTCCTCAATTCCTAGTTTCATGCTCAATGACCCTCTGGTTTGATGCCCGGAGCCACCCAAACTCCGGGCAGCTTCTCGGTGCTATAAAGCACCGAAGCACTGCCCTCTCCTCTCTATATCGCTTGGATTTCAAAGAAGAAAGACTCGAGAGACTCCCAAGAAGCGGTCGAGTACAACTTCGTCCAATTCCTGGTCTCGGCTCTAAAGGAGCCCTAGTCGCGTTTACCCGGGTGCAAGTCGCCCCCCGTGCCTAAAGAGCATTTGGGTAACAGCTGCGGCGAGAATTTTCTCACCGATCTTTCGACTCCGCCTCGCCGACTTTGCGGCCGCGGCGAACCCTTCGGCCCCGCACCACGCGTGATTCCAAATGGGCATCGAATAGACTCGGGACTCCCGTCGCAGAGTCGAATCGTTACGCGCCCTTTGTCATCGGTTACAAAACGTCCGTCAAGTCCTGTGTCCCTGCCTCAAAAAGAGCTTCCGTTTGTGCCGGACCGCAACCCCCGGGCGGCAAAAAACCTGTGTTTCGAAAAAAAGCGATACTCGACTCCCGAGAAGGTCGACGTATCAAAGCAAGTTCGGCCCGTCAATTCCTGGAATCTTCTCTCAAATATGCTAGCCTTATGTGCTTGCTTTGCCGGGTCCGCAAGTCCCCGGTGCAAAAGAGCCATTTGGGTAACGCATTGCAGAATTTTCCTCACCGTCTTCGACTCCCTCGCCGCGACTTTCGCCCCGTCGGCACGCCAGTTTCGGCCCCGCTACCACCGCTTGTATTTCAAAAAAAAGACTCGGACTCCCTGATAAGAGGAGAATCGAATCTGGCGGTACGCCCATTGTCTCGCTACAAAAACTTCACGTCAATGTCAGCGGGTCTCGGCCTTAAGAAAGCGATCTTTGCTTTCCGGTCGCAAGTCCCCTGCTACAGAGCATCTTGTAAACAGCCTGGCAAGGAATTTCTCACCTTCTTTCGACTCCGTCGCCGCGACTTCGCCGCGGCGCACCCGTTTCGGCCACGGAGAACTTGCTCCGAGTGTGCTCTCGCAGTCGAGTACCGTCAAAATTACGCGCACTACCATCTTTCGCTCCTTCACAGAGAGCTCCGGCGGCTGCCACGAACCACCGCCTAAAACTGCTCTCAGACATTGTGGTGATAAAAATTAAGTCGCCCGGCCACTCGTTTCGCGCCTTTGCCACCACGCCATATGATTCATGGCATTTTTCGCGTTTCCCTTGCGGAAAACGCACCATCTCTTGTCGATTTCAAAAAATTTTTTGACTCCCGTGAGAGATCCCTTGCACGGTATCGATCGCTTTTCGCGTTCCCTTTTCGCTGAAAACGCGACCATCTTTCGATTCGAAAAAAATTTTTGGACTCCCGCCAGAGAGCACTCCCACGGGCCGCGCCTAGAGAGCCGGCTCCGGCGGCGCGTGCGCGTTTTAGACTAACCGAGAGAAGACGCGATGAGAGATCCCTGGACTAAGCCATTTTCGGCAGGGTGTGCAGGACCCGCTGGTTTGCTGCTGACAGGCCTGCGTGAATGTGCCCCGCGCTCGGTACAAAATAGATCTTATGTGAGAAGTCGCCGAGCGTGCTCCAGCAAAGCTTCGGCACTCACTCCCTTCGATTAGTCTTTTGTTGCCGTGCGCTGCGGCGATATTCTCTTTTGCGCATGTGTGATAATTAAAAAGAGTCCAAGTAGTAGAGGAACTCACTCCGACGCGAGCGCATGGCCTTTCGTCGAGTAATCGTCGTCTGGGCACACCCCTTTCATGGGCCCGTTTGGACCTCCTGCTGCTCCTCGCGTCCTTATGGCCAAACCGAGCCGGCTTCGCCCCGTACCTCTCCGTTTCCGCCTCCGTCGAGGCCGCACTTATTGGCCAAAGGGCAGCCCTGCCTCTACCCTTCGAGCGCAACGGCCGGCAACCCCGTTCAGGAACTTGCTCGCGCCCCTGACCCCGCTCCCATCTTTCCTACGACCCGAAAAAGAGAGGTTCCCGCACGACGGCCCGAACCCCAGTAAGCTGCGTTTTGCTGTCAGAACAGCAAAGCAACCTACGCTCAGGGGCGCCTCTCCGCGATGGAGACGGCACCCACGACCCGGAGCCTGTGCAAATACCGCCGATCGCTGATCTCTTTAGAACGAACGCGGACCCGGAGCCGCCTCCCGCGTTTTATACCGAGCTCGGCGGGTGTGCTAGCATCCGCCTTCCCTTAACTGCACTGAAACCCTCGGTCGGGGCTTAGCCCCATTTTTCCTCCGAGGCGCCGGCGAGGCAGAGAACACCGACCTGCCGCGCACGGCTGCGGCGAGTCGCCGTTCGCGCCGCGCCGGGTATTCACCGGAGCAGGCGGCCTCTATTCCCGCTCCTCGGGCCACTCCGCTAACAGCATCGTGATCCGAGCTTCGTGTGTTCTCCTCCTCCCCCGGACCGAAGTGCAAAAAAGAAAAATAACGTTCCCCCCACGGATAAGCCACCCCTGTAAATATAACAAAGAATTACCCTCCAGAGCGAAAAAACGAACTAATTGAAAGCGCCAGTAAAAGCTCCTAGCCGCCCGGGACCAACCCGGCGCGGGTTCGCAACACCAGACGCCCCGCCGCCCGCCTCCGCGTAGCCTATCCCCGCCAAATAAAATAGCCGCTAACGATAGCCAAACAACAACGCTCGCGCGCCGCTCTCCCGGAGACGGTTTGACTTAGACCGCCCCCGTTCGAACACGAAACGCGCTAAGCTCGCAGACGCCCGCCGCCCAGAGGCCCAGGACAAGGGCACGAGAAAGAGCAAGAAAAAAAAAAACTAAACCCAAAGTGCCCAAAAATGTGAGTAAAGACGCGCGATAATAAATAACCACGTCCGCCATTATTATAATAATGGTACGTGACTCGCCACATAATAATAATCCTAAATTACTCGAGGAGCGTTCGAGATTTGAAAGCTTTACAGCACGGGGTTAATCACAGCCCTGCCTGACGAGGCCCCTGCCAAGCCGTCCCCACGCATCTTGCCGAGTTCCTGCTTCGGCTCCGCCATATCCAACACGCTTCCTGAACCCCACACGCTGCCCACCCCGCCTCCACCCAACACCCTCCCGCTTCTCCTCCACCACGATCCCGCCACTCTCTCGTCCTTTCCTCTCTCCGTCTTTCTGCGAGACCCCTCCTCCCAGGTCTACTCCGGAACCTTCTTCGATCAACTTCTACGCTCTAACCAGACCTTTATTCTATGCTCGAACTCCTACTCCTGACCGGCCTAGCCCCACCGTTACCTTCCCCGCCCTTATCCTGCTCCTCCGCCGTATATCTCTCAATTTACCACTCTGTTTCTCTGTGCTGTTCCTCTGTGTCTTGTAACGTCTGCTCTTGATCTTCCCTGCCTAGCCCTTCCTTGCCTCTCTCGTCGCGTTTTCGTCAACCTTATTCCACACTAATTTGTTCTACTCTGACTTATCCTTCCTTTTCTTGTCCTCGACTGTTTTGACCTTCCCGGTTTCGTCCTTTCCGATTTGCCATTTCATGCCTTATCTCCACTTGTTTTGCCCCCCCCCCTCCCAGTCATGCCTTTCCCCACCTTGCCCCTCCCTGCGATTTCTCCCTCCCTTTCATTCGACTCCATCCGCACACTGCATCTCTTCAGTTGACGCAGGTGTAGCAAGAACGCCAGACGCTAATCACGGAGCTGAAAAACACGAGATGATTTTCGTAAGTGCGGTTTCTTCATCTTTTATATATTTCTCTTCCTCAAATTTCAGGGGGCAAAGAACTTTAAATAGACATCCGAAAAATCTTAACGTATTTGTAGACATAACATTTGCCAACCGCTGCGTGTAAGTTTCATTGATCGAATATTTTAATTATCTTACAGCAAATGAAATAATATTTTGTCCCAGTATGAACACACATATTCCCATATAAAATAATGTTCATTTTATTTTTTCCATTTTATTCTGCGTTATTGTAGATGTTTTACTTCTTGATAGTTATTGACGTCTTAAGACCGATAACAGCAAATAACACACACGGTATTTGTAAACCGAGGTGATAGACGAAATTTTTAACGGAATAAATCTAAGTAACTGTGTTGTCGGACGTGAGTCAATACTTTTTTAGCACCGTCTTATCAGAATAATTATATAAAGAATAAACATAATTTCTTGGTAAGTGTACTTAAATGCCATCTTCAGCTTCGTATAAGTCATTTGTGTCGATTTTTCTTAACAAACGAGGAAGTGTTAAATCCGTGAAGGATGCCAGCTGTTAAGAGAGGCATTTTCTTTCTGTGAATGGATGCGTTAAATATCCGTTCAGTATACAGAAAAAAATTACATGTGAAACTATAGAATTATTTCATTGAAAAAAGTATAAGTCTCTTTTAACTTTGAAAATGGACGATGACATTTGTAAGATATTCAGTATTACATAGTACTATATTTTCTTTGTTTTTTATTGTCTGTATGATGGAGAGTAATACAAAATCTCGCCAGCAGACCTTTCTGCTATATCATTGACTTAGTGGACCCCATCTCCGAATAGCAATGCGTGAACAGTCATCGGAGTGCAGACCTTGCTCCTTGTCTATATGCACTTCTATCGTGCGGCAAGGGTTTATGTGGCCTTGTCCGGCATCCAAACCAGATGTCCAATAGCCATGATGAAGCAATAGCAGTCCAGCATTCCTACTAGACAATTCCATCAGAGTTACACGTTGCTTCAAATGTGAATGTAATCAGAGGCCTCTGCCTCGGTGACTCAAGTCGGCGATATTCCCTGTACAGAGGAACGTTGCAATTGTTGATTGAGGTCGAGTGTTACGCTGGTATTACGGCTTTGTAAATTCTACTGTAGCGAGTTGCATCTCCTAAAGGGAATTCTGAGTAAATAAAAGAGATTTATTTTCAGCATTTACATATATTAATCCGTACATTAAATATACGTTAAAATGGTAGTGTTCATGAGGGTACAAATCAATAGAGAAAAATACATGAATGATTGAGTTAAGATATTGGTTACCAATTTAGTTGTTTTCTTTTCATTTTTATTTGATGTGACATATGTATTTGAGGTTAATATTACGTGATTGAAAGAACAGAACTAATATTGCGCTGTTAGTGTTCGGCTAATTCTTAAATTATATTAGTTTTCTAGTGGTAAGACATGAAATAGTTGGATTCTATATGAAGCAAAATAATATTAAAATGTTTTAACATAAAACTGTTCTTTTCGAACATTTACACGTAATCGGATAATTAGCGTTAAAAATATTTGTTTTTAACAAAATGTGTAGAAAGGAGATAAATAGAATAGAAATTTTTAAAACTTTAATTTTTTTTCTGGGAATATTTTCTTAACATTAGGCATCTTTAAACTATTTACATATAAATTTTGAAAACAAAATTATTTTATGCCCAGCAGCAAATATTTCAATTTACATTATTCCTAGTTCAAAATGTAATTCCGAGTGTAACATCAGGGAAATCCCAAATACATCAAAAATATTATCTCCATTTTATATTGTACAATAGTAGTTTGCATTTAGTATCCAAATTCTGACACATTTTCTGATTCTTTCTGAATTACAGTCTACATAAGAGAAGAGAACTGTACAAACTAATGTGCTGATGTTTTAGTACATTTTTTACCATAAAATGTATGTTTATTTTTATTGTTTCGTGTGTAATCATTTCAGTCCCATTACATTAGACTACAAGGCAGACATATTTCACAAAATTCATTCTATATAACGAACCGCAGAAAAGTTGTTTGAGATAAGAATGCTACAAGGCCACGTAGATCTAGGAGCGTTTTTTTTAAATTTATTTATTTGATTGTTTAGTACATAGTTCAGTTTTTAATAACTCTACATATGTA
>BOPP01000175.1:1119641-1131929 GCA_017312745.1 Gryllus bimaculatus | reverse complement strand
CCAAACTGCTCTCTTGGGATAGCTTTTGTTGTTTGTAGGTGCTTTTTAAGACGTTGGAGTATTACTTTCTCGAAAATTTTAGACAGAGATGGTAGTAGACTTATCGGGCGATAACTGTCGGTGTTGGCATCTAGGAGCGTGTCGGAGAGCGTCATCACCGCTTTTCACCTCATTCCGTTGCTCATATTGACAGTTGCGTCCTCCAACGCTGCCTCCACCGTCACCACCACTGTATTTTGTATTGAAACCGCCTCCATCACCATCACAAACACCATGACCGTCATCACCACTGTAACTACTATTGAAACCGCCTCCATCATCACCACCGTAACTAGTATTGAAATCGCCTCCATCTCCTCCACCGTTACCACCACTGTATCTATTAATGGAACCTCCTTTACCACCACCACCACTGTATCTACTATTGAAACCACCTCCATCACAATCACCGTCACCACTGTAAGTACTATTGAAACGGCCTCCATCACTACCACCATCACCCCCACTTTATCTTGTATTGAAACCGCCTCTATCACTATAACCGTCACCACCTCTGTAACTACCAATGAAACTGCCTCTATCACCATCACCGTGACCGCCACCATCACCATCACTGACACACTCTCCGCCACCGCCACGTTCTACCACAGCGGCCGCCGCCAGCACCGCCAGTGGCAGAGCGTGCGCGAGAGCGCGCGCGGGGGGCGTGGAGGGGGCGAGGAGGGCGCGGCGGCGCCTCCGAATTGAAATGTGCCGAAAGGGCTCCGCACTGCAGGGCCTCGGGGAGCGAGCGGGGCGCCTCGTACTATAAAGTCTCCGGGAAAGAAAAGAGGCGGCGGCGGAGGGGCTACAATTGCCGTCCTTTCCCGGGCGCGCCGCGGGACACGATAGGACGCGCCGGGGAGGAACGGATGGGGAGGAGGCAGGGAGGGGACTCTGAGAGGAATGTTGTGGGGATGGTAGATAGAGATGGAGTGAGGAGGGATGCTGGGTAAATAATCTAGGAGGGACGAAACAGGACGAGGCGGTAAATAAGATGATGGTATGGCAAGGGACGGACGGGGCCATCCCTTCGAAATGAGGCAAAGAGGAACGCGGTGACTGGCGTAGAGAGAGACTGGGCAGATAGGGAAGAGACCTGGTGAGATAAAGATAAATTTATTTAAACTACAATTGGATATAGCCCGGTAGCAGCTAATTACATAAATAAGGTAACTAACATGCAAATTGTATAATAACAATCATTATTATAATAATGGTACAATAATAATAATAATAATAATAATAATATAAAAAGTTATTCATAAAGCATTAAATTACCTTGAGAATAAGAATCTTCTGTAATATAACTTCGCTCTGCTTTTTTTTTTAAATTAATACCACACAGCACCCCTGCATTGCATTTCACTGCACTTCACTTCACTATGACCCTTAAATAACTTCTTTCATTATTTCTCTGCTCTACACTGCACGACACCTTACTTCACAATATATCTCTTAACCTACTTCACTCTATATCCTACTATTCTTCCTGAAGTCCCTCATTTACTTAGTAATATCCAAAATGAATTTCCTAAACTATTGAACGCTTCGAGGAAAGGATTCAAAGGTGTTTGCAGCAATGTATTTCATTCCGTTATCGTTCGTTGAGTGAAAGAACATTTCCCAAAATCCATTCACTGTGGTCTTAAATTTATTTTGTGCATGTGGATGTGCAGCGGAGAGACGAATTAACTATGTAAATGTGAGGTGTCGTGTGTGGTGTAATGAGAGGTGCCGGGGCGTGATGTGGCGTGGCGTAGTATGACGAGGAGGCGTGGGCGTGGCTTGATATATCGCTTCGTATCGTGACGTGACGTGTGCTATGTCGTCTCGTGTCGTGACGTGTAGCGTGGGTGACGTGAAGTGACGTATCATTCCCAGGTGTGTCGTGTCGAGACGTGGTGTATCGTGACGTGTCGTGAGGTGGCGTGTCGTCGTGACGTGGCCGTACCTGACGCGAGAGGGAGGGCCGGTGTGGGTTGTAATGAGTGTTGTCAGGGTGGGACGGGTGAGCTGGGCGATTCGAGTGGAGGAAAGGGAATAACCTAACCATGCGCAGGGCATGACAGAGAGGGTCAGGGTGGGCGAGGCTAGGCTGACCAAGGAATGAGCCAGGGATAACCCTGCGAGATGAGGAAGGTCTACTAGTGAGGGACTGGCAGTCGTGTCTCTCCGCCATGCCAGTTGTTCCCTTCCACTCTGCAAAGGGCGGGGGTTGTCTCGGAAAGGGGTGGAGAGAGGGATGTCGAGGGCGGGAGTGATGCTTTGAGGCGAGGATCGAGGTAGACGGCGGAAAGATGAGACGGAAAAGGGACGACAGTGCACGCCGAGGTAAGATGAGACGGGCGTCACGGAGGAAGATAATTTGCTGGGTGTGCATAGTTACTCGGAGACGAGATGAAATTACGTCAGATGCAAAATACAGGAGGCCATGAGTTGTGTCGTCGGATGCCTGAGCGAGTTAAATAGCGGTTCCAAATGAGCTTAAAGAATGAAGGACAGGAGAGAAAATATGTGAAGATACAAAATGGGCTGAATCACTACGATGAAAGAATTGATCATAAATTTGTGTAACTTATTAAAATAATTTGATTCATACCCCCAAAAAGGTATATTATTTAAAATACGAAACACTATGTATATTCGCAATTTTGTTAATCGGTAATATTCTTTCATGAACTGGTTTAGAAAGCAGTGCCTATGAACGAGAGGCCCTAGATTCGAGTCCCGACAGTGGCAGGATTTTCTACAGTAGAAGCCAGCTAGAACGAATTCAGCTACTTTTTGCAGGAAAATTCTAGCGGCCGGCTGCTCTGATCGGTAGTTTACCGCACTTTCTTTGATCAACATCAGGCGAATGCCGGAGTAGTGCCCTAATAAACAGGGCATTGACCGCGCTCGATCTTTCCTTTTTCTTCCTCGTTCTAACCCCCCCCACTTACTTACACATACACTTACATGCACACATTATCACACATGCGCAGACACATTGTCCTGGCTGAGCGGTATTCCGCCGGACGGAGATACCTGGTTGGGAAAGCACCCGCGTGTCGACGTGTTGGTCGGCGCCGGATGTTGCCTTCCAGAGAGGGAACATCACCCCACCACCTCGAGCAATCACGTATGTTAGATGTAAAATGTAGATCACATGTCAAAAAACGATGCTCAGATCTGTTCTATAGTACAGTAGAGGTATCAAGAAGGCCAATGGCAAAAATCATGATAAACGAAGCTCTTTGAGACTGTTTTTTAGCCAGACTGCCACAAGAAAGAACTGGTAAGACAAATCTTGATGAAGTTGATTGAAAATATGGAAAGGGCGACATTTAGAGAATAATTGAAGTGAGGAAATCGAAAGGTTAAGAAATGGGCCAGAGATGAATTTAACATTGTGTGACATTTGAAAATGAGCTGGAAGGGAGAAAGGTTTACTCCTATCTGGTGAATAATTGTTACCAGATTTGTTAACAAAAGGCTGAGTAGGCTAAAGTTGATGAACTTACGATTAAAATGGCTTTGTAATATTAGCGCCGGGTTTTTAACTTTACATTTGAAACATGTGTAATGGTTTGTAAGTAGTTTTTAAATGCGTTCAGTAGGTACTGTTTGTACAAATAATAACTAATTTGAATTTGTAAATCGAACGTTTCGTTTTTGAATGTTGAAAAATCGATTAAAACAAATTATAAAAAGCGTATATTTTACTTCTACCCAGAGGACTCCAACTAAAGATAAGGGAGCCGTGTTTGGCCCGCAGCGTCAGTGATATAAACAGTATGAAATTATTTTTTTACCCATAACTGCAGTAATTCATGAATAAATACCAAGTATTTTTTTAAAGCTTGGGTGTAGTAGTCGTAAAAATGCATATACCACCCATCTTCTTTTATGTTTCATCTTATTACTCGAGACTTAGTATATAAATATATAAATATATTTAAATGGTCGAACTGTATACATAAAAGTATATTTTTTCGAAATATCAACATTTGCATCTTACAATTTGTGCTACACTTCATGAGACTGGGATGTTACTAATCGGGCGCACATTTACAGTGCCGTCTCGGCCCAATTCACCATCCGAATGCGATATAAAATTTCACGTGTAAGATAAAAATTCACTGTTTTCCTTCACATACACACACACACACTATATTATTATTATTATTATAGTATTCGTTAATTATTTGTTTTTCTTGAGCCGAGTGCACGCTACTTTTTGAAAAACAATTCTGGTTTTGTTCAGCAGCAATTTTGCGAAACATTTTTATTCAGATCCCGACAGCAGAGAATTTTCGACACTAGCTTCATAGATGGGCGAAAACTTCCTCGTTTTAGAAGGAATTCTTTCCTGTTTGGTAGTTTTCTATGGTTTCTGCGGTCAATTGCAGGAGAATGTCGGAGCACTACCCTAACAAACGTGTTACGCTCAGCGCTTACGCGGGAAAACGACGTGAACTGACTTGTAAGTTTACGCCGGATCTCACGTTTCTCTGAAGCAGGAACACCGCCACTTCCCTGGCCTCACATTCACCACATTTGTGAGGATAATGATCACAGTAGTCGACTGCTCCGAGGTACTCACTGAATTCATTCACTCACTGATTCTTCACTCACTCACTCACTCATTCATTGACTCAATCTCTTATTCACACATTCACTCATTCATTCACTCACTCCCTCATTCATTCACTCACTTATTCAACCTCTCACTCATTCACTACCCACACACGCATTATTCACTGATCATATATTCACTCATCAGTCATTAACTCATTCATTGGTTTACTCTTCATTAATCCCCTTATTGATTCACTCACTCACTCACTCATTCAATCATTCATCACTTGATCATTTACTAACTCGTTCATTCATTCAGTAATCCACTCGTTTATTCATTCACCCTTCCCTTCGCTGATTCGACTCGTGGGGTTGCCGTGTATCGGTGGCCAGTCCGCAAGTCGCCGCGCCCGCTTGCGCGGATCGCTGCCGCGTTGGGCGCTGCGCCCCGCGCCGCATTGTCTCCTCTGTGGCTCTGGCCGTCGACCCGCCCCCTCCCCCTCCCGCCCGTCACTTTAGAAGCCGCCGTTTGTACCTTTTCTCGTCTCTTTCACCGCGCCTCTGCGCGCGGAGCTTTTTTTTTTTTGCCGCACAATGCCCCGACTCCTCACTTTCATGTTTTACTTCGTTCTGTTTTTGCCTTGTTCGGGTGGGGCCTGCCAATTGTGTGACAGTATGGGATCGGGAATGCTGTTCTGCAGCGTATACACATACATCCACTCTCTACTTGTTTGACATTTGAATTGTTCGATACGTACTTCGAAAATATACCTTTTATACTCTTTGTGATAACATATTTTCCAAGATACGCTGACGTAATTGATACTTCTTCTTCGAATTAAAATTTTATGGTCTATATTTAATTCTTGTATTTTAATTATATTTAACTTTATGTTCTTCTAATGAAAAGAATATTTCCATTTCTAGGCAACGGAATTAAATAGTATTTACATAACGTTTCTTGGCTATACCTTCCCAGGAATTATCGTCATTGTGCATAATCTGCATTAAAATAATAGGCTTCGACAAAGCCGTTTTCTCAAAATTCTAGGCTCGTTTAATTTAATACTTATATGCTTCAGAATAGGATGCGGTAATCTACTAAATGATCGTGGGGTTACCACAACCCTTTGGTACCACTATACATCACAATTATTGAAATGTATGTATACTCATATGCCATATAGGATTAATTGTTCCTTGTATTTTCTTTCTCGCCTTATTAAGTAAGTAGAAAATAGAACCTGTAGTTATTATGCGGCGGAAAACGGCAGTTTTGACAGAAAATCTCTTATTGTCTGTTCCTGGTAACGACAAATTTGGAATAATCGTATTCCTATAAGCAGTCAATTACTTTCTCTAACACGTTGGGTAGTCAGAATTCAAATTTGTATGGGTCTTTGTCGCCAAAAGTCGACTGACGGCAAAACTTCCGTCTGTGGTCAACTAGAGCATCTAAACCGATCAGCTGATTTTCTACAATACTGAAATTCTGTGATCGATGTGAACGAAATCACTACCGTGCTAATTTGAACCGGAATTTTGATGTGGAGGGACTTATTATAAGCCTCCACACTACTATCCAAATTTGCTTCAAAGAAGCTAAATTTTTTAATCAATTTATTTAAATTCTATCTAATTTCCATTGGAATCTGTAAATTTTTGAAAATTACAAAAGTTCAAATTTGTTCGGTGCGTTCCTACAACTACAATATTGATGATAATTTTTTTTTCTGAAATGAAATCTGTTCTTCAAAGAATAATATTTAAAGAAGGCCCTGAACTACTTTCTGAAAATGTGAATAGTTTTCTGACAATTTTACTTGAAACATGGCTAATTATAAATAATTATTTTCCCCAAAACTGCTTCTCATTTTTTCCATAAATTTTCTCCTAATATGTTACGGAGGTTGGTATTAAAATTAGAACTTGTCTAATTTTCGGTGAACTATCTGTATTTTCGGAAATTGCAAAAAAATAACATCGCAAAAGTACAATATTGATGGCAGAGATTTTTCCTTAATTAATATCTGTCTACATAATGGATCGTAAATAAAATAACGTTCAATTATTTGAACGGAACGTTTGTGCTTCATTTTTGATTGGATTCAATTTGTTTTTAATTTATCACCAACGACTCCAATTTTTTCTTTAAATTTTTCCAGAATTAGAACCAAGAACGCTTAAAAATTGCGTTGGTCCAATGTTCATAGAATTATCTGAATTCTCGAAAACTGCAAAAGTTAGAAATAATGCGATAAAATGCACGCCCTTGTAGAACTACTAGTTTTTAATGAATATTATTTGTAATTTGTGTTATATTTTTGTTAATCTTTACAGTAACCTCAAGATCATACCATTTTTGACAATATCGGAGATCAACGGTTTAATAATGATGTTCACATAAAAATGATTGATCAAAAATGGAATGAATGGCAGAGGAAACGAGTGAAGCCCAAGAAAACCTGCCGCAAACCGGCTTTGTCTCATACAAATTCTCTCACACAATGAAGCACTCCTATCTGTATGAGCAATGAAGATTCACTCCTATCTGTATGGTATAACACAGAAGGGAAAAATAAACTAACTTAACTTCAAATCACGAGTCGCCTTCATTAAGAGTATTTTTTAAACTTTTAATTGTAAATTCAAGTGTAAATTTCCCTTCTCTTATACTACGGTATTTCTCAGTACTTTTATTTGTAACAACAACAAAACATTTACAAAAGCAAATAATTGAAAAAATAAGTATTAATATTAAAAGTAAATTATAATAATTGTCTTCATTTTGATGTTTAAACATAATATTTTTGAAACTTTCAATGTATGAGTTTTGACTAAACAGTGTCGCAATTGTTAAGTACTTTTTAAATATTCATGTTTTCATTTGGAAGTGTGTTTGGAGGTATAGTATCATATGCATTCACATAAAACATAAGTGTTTTTGTCAGCTTGCTTATAAACACCTAGTGGGCATAGAATAACAGTAAAGGAGTGTAATTCTTCCATGGGATATACATTATTCACTTTCTCATTACGTCTCTGACCGCAGCAAACTGAAAGCGAATATTGTTGGGTAGCTTTTGTTCATTGGTTAGCGTGCTCTTATTCCATGATGCGACCCCGGGTTCGATTCCCGGTGGCATTTTCCCTTGCGTGTGCGTTTTTCTTGCAATGTCCCATTATATGTTGGCGTGTGACGATGAAGAATCTTCACGGCGTAGCGATGTCTTCGTGCTAACCACACGTACCCTTTAAACCCACGGGCGCGAGGCCGGGTCGCCGCTCGTCAGTTCGCGGGCTGACGCGCACGGAAGTACAGACGGCAGCGGACGGTGCGCCGTGCTCTCTGCTGCGGTGAGTGGGGCGATGGTGGGGCGTGGCACCCCGGTGGAGCCCGCAAGCGGAATGGGGCAGCCTGAAATGCGGCGCAGTTTGCATCTTGGCAGCGAACGGGCCGTAGGTTGCCCTGTAATTGCCCCATTGCACCGCCGTAACGCGAAGCAATGCGTGTTACTAATGAATAATATAGAGATTTGGGCGGCCAATGAGATTTGGCTAGAGTTCTTGGTCGGAGACCAAGAACACCATGTAGGTTTAGTATTACTTGCAATATAATACACGATGTAAAGGAATGGTTTCATTTTTATTTGCGTATATATCAACAAAGTGTGACAAATAATATATGTATTAATATTATCATCGTAAATCAATTAATTGATCACAAATCATTTAGACAATACCATTGGTATGTATTTTTTTATACTGCTCTCATCAGTAAGAGACTGGACTTCTAAATTTCATTCATTCATTCCACATTTCATTGACGAGAAAACATTTTTTAAATGATACATATGCTCTATGAAACGTATTTTAAATCGCAAACTACGGAGAATATAATATTACGAAGTATATGAGGCTTTAGTTTATATACTATGCTAATAAATAATTTTATGGAAGCCAATTTAAGTTCTTTATTGTAAAGTTTTCCTAATTTAAATATTTGAAAATCCATATAAAAAAGGTTTAACATAATCATTCTGACTCCACGTTCTAGTTCTCACATAATTTATGTATCTTGGGATATCCAATGTTTTAGCATTTACATTTGACAAGGTTTGAGTGACAGAATCTAATATATGTGTTACTTTTGTTTGCAGGTAAGCTGATTTTACAACACCTCCGGCGTGTCGCGTGAAATCGTATGTAAGTAATGAAATATCTTGCTTCAGATGCACAATCTTGTTAATTTTGAGCATTAGCCTGCGTAATGCATTTATTTATTATACATTTAATTGTAATTAGAAATAATTTTAGCCAAACATTTAATATATAGGAGGTAGCGCAACATTTTTAATGAACATTTGACTTGTTATGAATTGCAAAAATACCTGATGGGTAAATATTGTTACACCATGCAGTAATGTTCTATTTCCCTAAAAATATTGACAAACATAATAGTACGCAATACATATTCCCGCAGGTAGTAAATATTTGTAAACTCCTAATTCGTTATGTATTCAACTGAATGCCAAGAAATAAAAAGAAAACCTACGATCTTAGTCTGGAACTCATTATTCCAGACTTATTTTTTTAATTTCAGTTCGTAGTTCTCGATTAATCTTCAGTTCTCTCGCCCTCAAATAACATGTACTGGAAAAGCAACGATATCGTCGTGTCTATTGTAAGCGTACACACACTGTACGGTGTGAGAAATACAATCTGCATGCGGTAGCAGTACTTTCTCTATCGTCGTCCAGAAAACTACGCCGCAGCCACGAGAAAGCGAACATATTGGAATTAAAATGCGGACCATTGGCGTTGTTTATCTCGTGAGGAAATTACTTCTGCACCCGCCACAGTGGGCAGATAGGGTCTTTGGCGGCGCGGTTCTTTCTCTATTCGCGAAAGAGCAAAGGTGCAGACGACGGAAGGGGTGTACAAGGGGCCTGTGGAGCCGGGAAGACTGATTTGGACGTCGGAATATATAGGCGTAGATGAAAGACGTGAAGTTGATAGAAGTGGATGCGGGTAAGATGAAGGATATGGTGTATGTGAAGGATGAGGATTAGTGTGTGTGTGTGTGTGTGTGGGGGGGGAATGTTGCGTATAAGCATGTGGTTAGGTGGATGAAAGTTAGTAGATGAAGGATGTGGAATAGATGGAGGATGTGGCGAAGATGAAGAATGAGGAGATGACAGAGGATGTGGAAGAAATATAGAATGCGGAAGAGATGGAGTCTGTGGAGTGGGAGGATGCAGAGTAGATGAATGAAGTAAAGTAGATAGACGATGAGAAGTAGTTTCATTAGTGTATTTAATGGCAGAAAACTGATGAGGTATGAGAAGAAGTGGGTGAGGCACGATGTAGAGTGGGTTGAGAGACGCTAGATGGAGGGCGTGTAGGAGTAGGCGAAGTAGAAGCTGCAAGCAGAGTTGATGAATAAGAAGAAGAAGTTGATGAAGACGGTGGATGTGACGAAGCCATGCAGAGAAAACGGAGTAAAAAGAAAGGGAGGCGTTAGGGGTGTAGGGGATAGTGGAGGAGGCGGGAAGTGAGCTCGGCATGGGTGGCGGGGAAGGCGCGTGCCGGCCCGTGGTCTGTAATTTTCGATAAGACACAGCCGTCGCATTAATATTTCACTGGTACCGCAACCGGCCACCAGACCGCGCGGCCCGCCGATTGCAGCGCTTGGTGCGTGAGTTTTCAGAAGCGTGTGATTTAACCCTGCGTTTAGAGTTTTCGATCTGATAATGTCCTGACAGTTGGAATTAAACGACGCGGTTTATTTGTGACAGTGAGTAATTCAGATTATTTGTTACGGAGACATTTCGAGGCTTTGCGGACCCAGCGCTGCTGCGTTATTCGAGTTTTAAAATATCGCAGTAAAAGGTGTTAATGAAAATTTTGTCTTGTTGATGTGACTTTGGGGTTTTTATTTTTTCCGATAGACTATTTTATGCTTCGTGTTTATAATTTATTTTCGACATTAATATGTTTGCTGTGTAGTATTGACTGCTGCTATCGCATTTTCCTCGTTTTGGGCAATACATGCAAAATACGTCGAAGTTGCGCAGTATCCTCATGTTAACATTGCCGCAAATGCACTAATCGCTTATTTGATGTGACTATTGAGTTTTTCCGGCCATCATGAAAGCTATTAACAGATTAAAGTGGAATGATGGATAATTACTCAGCTAATGACTATTTATGCCTGCAAATTGAAACTCGTGTATCGCACACTTAAATTTTTACTTCGAGAAGATTTATGAACATCTCTAATTATCTTATTTGAACAGTTTATTACTGAACTTTGATACCACTGAATTAATACATAAGAAAATGGATGTATGATTAGATAATAATGTCTGTAAGAAGCAATATTTACAATGAATCTATTCATTTCTTCATCCAATTACATTTTCGTTTAGCTTTTTAATTTTTGTTTTCTGATCTCTCTTTCTGATGCAATTTTTTCTCCGTTTGTGTATTACAAACTTTTTGAAATGTTCTTCACTTTATTGCATATTCTCAATTTTAATGTTTGTGGCTTATCAATTTACGTTCTTCGAGTATCTCTTCAAAGTTTCTATCATTATATATTTAATTTATATTTTTTACAATGATTTCGTATAGGTTCCACTTTCTGAACATTTAACGTGGAGCTCAAGTTCTTCCCTATTGTTAGAAATATACTGAGCTGTTGTTCCTTTGTATTTGCGATTTTTCAATCGAGGTATGTGATATTTCCCTATGATACAATAATTCTAGGGAAGCTATTTTCTTCTCCATTAATTTTAACGGTCTATTTACGGAGCATTTTCTTCAGAATTGAAATTCAGTAGGTCTCAAAACTGATGCCTTTCCGAACCTCATCAGGTTTAATTGTTAGTTGAAAAATTATAACGTACAATCGTAATCACATATTGGTGCGAATTTCAATTTTTTGTACTGATAAAATTGGTTTTAATTAGTTTCCCATCGTACACATCGCCATTATCGATTTTCTTTGGGGACACTTTTCACCCCCTTATTCGGCTCTATCCTTTCTTCCGTTTTAAGAAATCCTTTTATTCAAGATAGCAATGCGAGTCGTTCGTTTCTTCTATCAGCAATAGTGCTTTAACGAATTCAGTAGACAGGAGTGCTGTAATATATTTTTAAACATACTGTAGTCTTTTATCATCTTAACACAATCAGAGAAGGGAAAAGCCTTCTGAACGGCCAGTAACCGTTAAGAACAATCACTAATAGTTCGTCGTCCGTTAAGAACAATCAAAACCAATGCGTTGTAGCTAACGAGTGCGTTTGAGATCACGTATTCCAAAAAATCGTGTTTATTCTTTGAATTTTCTGACATAAATAAGGTATCACGAGAATGATTTGAACGACATACAGCCGATAACGCAGTTAACAGAGTCGATGGAGGCCCAGCTATCAAACGAGTCTGTTATTTCCTGGTTATCAGTCTAGGAACGTTAATAACTAATTTATACTTCTAGTAATTATATTCATTATGAATTGTTGGTTTGAGCTAGTCAGCTATGAATCACCGTAGATGAAGGATTTAACAGAGGCGAAGTCAGTAAGACAACTGTAGCAAGCTGCCAATAAAGAAATGGCGAAGGGGCGCAAGGGCAGTTGCACGGTCGAGAGGAGGGCAAGTCAACAAAAGGGTAGCGGCGA
>BOPP01000175.1:1093718-1112073 GCA_017312745.1 Gryllus bimaculatus | reverse complement strand
GCCCGCGGCGCCGCGCCCCCCCGTGGCGCCCAGATGGATCGTGAAGGCGGAGCGCCGCCGAGCCAAACGACGGACAAGCCCAAGCCAGCCATGCGCACCCAATCACCAATCGGCTATCACCGCCCACCTCCACCACCACAATCGCCGCTACCACCCCCGCCTTCGCCACTTCCCGCCACCGCCTCTGCGTATCTCCGCCACACCGCCACCACCATCACCATGCTATATCGCCACATTGCTCCAACGCCACCACTACAATCTCCGCCACCACCACCACAGGCCGCACAGCCACATCCGACCACCACCACCATCACTATCTCCGCTATCACCACCACCATCACTATCTCCGCTATCACCACACAACCGCCTCCACCACCACCATCACCAATCTCCGCTTCACCACCGCCTCCACCGCCACCCATCGCCACAACTGCCACCACCACCACCGCCTCAACCCAAATACCATCTCCCTATCACCACCCACATCCCATCGTCGTCACCATCACCGCCAGCTCCGCCACACCACCCTTGCCATAACGGGCAACACTTGTGTTAGAAGTAGGTGCAATGAGAGAGATCATTCGTCTCTGACTAGAGTTATAGCGGTTGCTGGCTGGTTTTGCCGATAGGCTATTTAGCTAGGTGGATTCAGCGCGCCGCTGTCTAAAGGAGAATTGTAACGCGACGTTTAGTTTTCGGTGTTTTCTGCCGATGAAACCAGTGTGAGAAGCCGGCCAAATAATTCTAGAGAAATGGATCAGATCCTATTCGACTCATCCTGTTGTCTTAATCTTCACGCACCTCGCCCGTCTACCATGCCTATTAGTTGTATCGTTACATGTCCCTACACTTACGCAGCTGTTTATAGTGTCTTGGGTGAATTGACGTCTTATTAATTAAGTAAGCTTAACAATTTTGTCTCACCAATATGTTTCTCGTCTATCCTACTACTGCCAAACGTCTACCTCTCTGACGTCTAAACTTATGACGTTATCTTCAAATCGGCAAAAACTGTCTCTTCATTGTGGACTGGATATTGTACTGCTGTGTAACTGATCCATATCCAACCCTACATTGCTTACCGTACGTTCACTTTTCAGCTTTGGCCAATGCTGTACCATTTAACATACTCTTCGCAAAGTTCTGGACCCTGCATCCAGCAGCAAGTTGTTTAGACTTACTCGTCTCTCATTTGCAGTGCTACTTAAGGCCGTCGTTATCGCCGTCGCTTCCGCTATAGTCTCATGTCCACTGCATTGCTTGGGCTACCGTGCTTTATTTCGTGTTAACACCCACTCTTACTGGCCATCGGGAACCGCAAAGCTAAACCAAACGATAACCACCGCTAACGCCACCGCTTTTCTTCCATCTAGCTCTTTCGCACTCTTATTTCCAAACGCTCATCGTTACCTCCATTGCCACGCTTGATATCAATTCCCAATCCAACCTCTCCACCTGCATCACACCCCGACTCCAGATCCGAAAATCACATACCTTACTAACTACTATTTCCAGCTCCTAACTTGTTGACTTTTCTACCACACCAACCAAATCGCCTCCGTTCACCGCCGCCGCAATCAAGGCATGCCGCCAACCGGCACCGTTGGATTACCCGCGCCGTCGCGTATCTCGCCAAAGTGAACAAACCCTTCGGTGCGCGCCAGCGGCGCTCGTCGTCTCGGGCATTTGATCTCCTTATTACCGCATCACCGCCTCCCTCGCCTGCCCTTTCGGCCCGGCGGGCGTGAGGGGTGCGAAGCGCGGGGCGGCGCGCCTGCACCGCTTCCACACCCGCCCGCGCGCGTCAAAGGAAAGACATTAAGTTCCTCTTTATTTTTTATTTCCCATGCATAACCTAATTTTCGTCGGGCGCCCTCGCGTCATGTCTCTCTTCCTGTCTTCGGTTCCCGACCTACCCTCCGCCGTCTACTCTCTTCGCTCCTCCACTCCATCGTCTGCCTTGGGTTTTTCGCTATGCCAGCTCTTCTCCCTTTTCTCCAACCGTCCTTCCCTCCTGACGGCTGCCCCCGACCTCCCCAACGTTCGTCCTATCCGCCTTCGACCCATCGCACTGTGCCTCTGTCCTCAGCCCCTCACCCCTACCCCGCTCTATCTTCCTACGCCTCCTCTACACCTACTCCCCTTCACTCCTATTCCTCTATACTCTCTTGTATTGATCTCTCTCACCCATTATGTCCCTAACCTCTATCGCCTTCTCACCCCTAACCCCGCCCTCGACTCTTCTTCGCTATTGCACCTCGCTCCACCCCACTCGTCTGTTTCCGTCCACACGCCCTTCTCCCTCGGTTGCTCTTGCTTCGTCTCGTCCGTTCGTTCCCACCACCTGTCCTCGCGCTCGCCCCGCCCCCCCTCCTCAGATTGCGGCTTTGGTCCCGTGCCGCGCCTCGTGGCGCTGGCAACGCGAAAAAGTAAAAGATTTAGTATCAGCAGGGGTGGTGAATTTCTCGTAGTAAAGATTCTAAGTTCTGGATGAGTAGTTTCGTAATGAATTACCGAAGCGACCGTGCCTCGGAATTGTAGCACTGTACACAAGGCACATGCATCTGAAAATGCATCGTAACGCACAACTACACCGCCAACACACACACATCAGCGATTACACAACCATCACCCACACATACAAAACACACACAACTCGCGGCGCATTGGCTGACATCCTTAACCAACTTCCGCATTGTTTTTTTTCTTGGATTGTATGGAAATGTTTGATGGGCTCCCCATTCTCCGGTCTCTTCTGCAAGCTTCTGGTTGTGCCCCGTTGGAGTCTAGGCGCAGCTCTTTAATTGGTTGCTCTGAGCACTTGTTGGGCAATGCCGCTCAAGAATAGCAACACTACTAATTCCCAAAGCTTGGCGCATTAAGTTCAAACGACCGGAAGAAATATAGTTACCCAAACCAAAGTCTATAATATGATAGTTTATAAAACAGTAAAAAGTGTTTACTTCAAGGACAACGGTGTTGTTTTTTCTACGCGGTTCACTGCTGTTAGTTTTCTCTTCAGCAGTGTTTCAGCGGCTTCTTGATGGTTTTGCGTGGTCCCTAGCGCGGTGGAAGCTGGCCGGTACCGGAGGTCTGTCCAACGCCCGTGTTTCGTGTCACCGTCACTTCCGCTCTCATTTTCTCCGAGACGCGAGGGGAAAAACAAAAAACACGCGTAGAGCGCGCTGCGCGGGCGGTCGGGCGGGCGGTGCGGGCGGGGCGTCGGCGGGGATGCGGGCGGGCGGAGCAGCGCGGTGTTTGGGTGGTGGCGTGACTACGACGGTTCTTGAATTGCGTGCACGGACCGGAAAGAATTACCTGTCCGCAAGGGTCATCGTGACCGGTAACGCCGAGACGGCCTCTTTCGCGCCGTCGGTCGTTGCCGGACCGCCTGGAGGCATTCAATTGGGTCCTTCTTTGAAGAGGATCCATGATTACTAAAGAAGAGAGATATTTATGTTGTCAGATCCGCAGGTTCTTTTACGATTCATAGATAATGTCGCAATTTAACACTAGAGTTGTATTCAGCTGGGTTGAAATGGAAATCGAGAACTCGACCTATTATAGGTTGAACTACATACTACAGAAATCTTAATAAAGGTATATCGCTATCTCGTAGAAAGTAAATTAATTTTTTCAACCAATGGTAGCATCTGAATGTAGATATCAATCTGTCCTGTCATAGTTTGTCAATTGGTGGTTTAGATTAGGCTATGTGTTGGTGTGAGTGAAATCTGTCGAATGGACGGTGTCGTATATGTGGGTTTAGCTACAAGGGAGCTGTGAGTATTAGCAAATATATGACTCCTCCGCTTTCAGAAATCATTTCAATATTTTTAATCGTTGGTTCGGCGCTGGTTGCAGTCTGGTGGTGAGTATTAAGAACGAAGTTTTTCTCCTTCAAAGCATAACCAAAATAACATTACTCCATACTATTTAATATTTCAGTAGGAGAGTTAAAGAGCTCAAACCCTTTGAGAAGGAGTATCAAAGCAATTGAAGAAAACCTTCTAACTGGAAATTGGATTATATTGGATTTTTGTATCTGGCTTCTTCAAAGTGATTTAAAGTAATTTTACGTTTCTATCAATGCTCTTAACCGACTATATCGTGAGTCCTAGAGTATGTGGATTGCGATGATTCAGAAGTTTTGTTTTATCTTATGGATAAGGCTCTGTTCTGAGGAAATAAATTATAGCAGAAACGCTCTTTCTTTTGTTTCCTTTTTTCTTCCGATGCAATGACAGGCAATGTCGGGTCTCCAATAAGATGACCCTTTGCACGCAGTTAGAAAAGACAGGCTCGATTCTTCCTCTCGGACCCGTTCTTCGCCTCTTTTTCCCTTACCCCCACAACACACACTCTATGTATATATACTAGATATATATATATTAGATACTATTATAGTAGCGTATTATCAATTAGTAGTAGTATAGCGTTAACTATAGTAACAGCCACACTCTCGTTGCACTACGTCCTAGCTCCGACAAGCTGCTAGAACTTGCTCTGGATAGGGGGTAGTTACTGAAAGATATCTTTTGGGGAAACGCACCGGCAAACGCTGAAGTTTATCGCGGTGAGTGCTCGTATTCCTCTCACTTCTCTGTCGGTCGAGCCATCTCTTCTCTCTTCGGGATGATTTGATCTACCAGTTTTATCTTATGCAATTATGTGATATCTACTCACAACTCACTGGACTTAGTTTCTGCCAGTGAACCCTTCCCCGTGGTATTGTGCTTGTGTTGTCCGAAGGCTAAGGCGGTGATCCGCTGGTGGGAGATACTTGGGGTGGAAGATCTGCACATCAGTATTGCACGACGGACCTGGTAGTCCTGTCCACATAATCTGCCATCCAGTTTGGGGAGGTTTCACCGTCCATCTGCCGAGGAAGAACTTGACTACATTAGGGATAATCTTAACAGTTACGCGGCACGCGAAACCACTCACAACAGGCATACCCCAACAACAAGAGTACATTACGCGCCGCAAACACTCAATATTCAATTCCATTCAATGACACTCCCAGTCGAACCTACCGATACCCCTCCTTCCGCCGCTGCCTTGCAGAGACATCTGGGTCGGCAATGGCGCGGCGACAGCGTTTTAGCGGCGCTCGATTTCCGCCGGTTTCCTGTGGCAGTTGCCGCGGGAGCGCGGACGTGAAATATGAAAGAAGCGCGGGTTCGCACCTGGCGGCGCGCCGTGTGGGATACGACTGGTTTGCTTCCGGCGCCGCTGATTATAGGCAGGCATGAAGTCGTGTGCTAGCGCCGACAGGCGAACGATGCAGCCTTGCGGACTTTCCGCCAAGCATTAAAAATCCGATAAATTCGCAGGATCCTGATACTCGATAAGCGCGACAGCTATAGACAACTTTTTTGTAAAATAATTGCGGGGATCTGCCATGCGCGGTGAAATGGCGTAGGGAATTTCCTTCGTTTGTCCCACTGCTGGGGCTCGCTGTCGCGCCTGAGTCTCTTGCCACAAATGTTGACGGGCAAAGGGATCGTCTGCATGCAAGGCTTTGCAGTACAAGTTGCAATCCCACGGGTTGCACTATTACTTCCGTTTATTTACCAGAGGTCTGTTGACGTAATCAGCTGTTATTGGTGTCATCCAATCAGAAGCTTAACGTCACGAAATGTGGGTATCCACGCCATCCCGATTGGGATGACACTGTACCAATTAATCACGTCAAGGACTTTAAATCGAGGTATACTTTAAACACACAGGGATGGGGCGGACTTGGACCAGAACGAAAAGATACGACGACTTGTAACAATGCCTACGCGACCTTCCAAAGACAAACAGCCGCCAGACAATAGCTGTGAGTCGCCTCACTAGGCAATCCTTGCTGCTAAAATATAATAAATAAAAAATAAATAAATAAAAAATAAATAATAAATAAATTAAATAAATAAAATAAATAAATAAATAAATAAATAAATAAATAAATAAATACAAAATAAATAAATAAATACAATAAATAAATAAATAAATTAAATAAATAAATATATAAATAAATAATAAATAAATAAATAATAAATAAATTAAATAAATAAATTAAATAAATAAATAAATAAATAAATTTAAATAAAAAAATAATAAATAAAAATAAAAAATAAAAAATAAATAAATAAATAAATAAATAAATAAATAAATAAATATTAAAATCAATAACCAATCCTTAAGAGTCCGATCACTACGACAGCTATAAAGCAGACCGCAGTTAGGAAAACATGCAACGTGGGGTGGAAGATACCTGTGAAGAAGACGAACCAGCAAACCGGATGTGCATCGTAGAGCTGTCGTGGACAGAATGCAAGAAGACAGTCCACACCATAGCATGCACTCACATACGGACTAATGTCAGTCCGAACTGTCACCATGGTTGTCTTGTTGAATGTCGGTCTGGCGTCTTATAACTATAAAAATGATCATCGTCCGATATTATGAATTCTTGAATTTTCGAATAAATTTGCAAGAGCTCATTTTTTACAGGCTTCCGTACATACTACATAAGTATAAAGTATATAATAGCTTTAAAATTTTTTTAAAAAAATAAAAAAAACAAGATAAAAAAGTAAAGTTCGTGGAATATATATTATATATTATTATTATTAATTATAATATATATATTATAATATAATATATATTATATTTTTTATTATTATTATATATAAAGAAAAAGAATTTAGTTGCTATTTAAAATTCAACTTTGAAATAAAAAAAAAAGTCCTTGGTACATTTTCTTTTTGAAATAATATGAAAATTGGGACTTCTTGGCGGTGGGGCGGGAAATTCAATCGCGCGGGCACAACTTCTTCCCCAAAAAACAAATAAATTTTTTTCTTCTATCCAAACAATAGAACGCTTTTCCCCCCAATTTTTTCCCCTTTAAATTTTTTTATATCGATTAAAGACATAAAAATAAAGCATAAATATAAAAACATTTATTTCGGTTGGAAAATCACTTTTTCCCTAAAAACTGGCACATAATGGCATATTCAAGTGACGTAGATACCACATATTTTATATTAACCTTAAATCTATGCAACAAACTACGCTTTATCTTTCCTATTCCCAGGCGGTGTTGGTGGGTGGCGGTGACAGCGACGGGTTCTGAATTGCGTGTCACGGACCGGAAAGAATTACGCGTCGCCGCAGGGGTGATGTATGCGCACGCGGTAGCAGCGGGCCGAGAGGCGCTCTCTTGCCCGCCCGGTCGTTCGCCCGCCTGGAGGCATTCAATTGCGTCCCTTTCTTGGAAGAGGATCCATGATACAAGAAGAAGAGATTTTAGTTGTTCAGATCGCAGTTGCTTTTACGATTCAAACGAAATGCTGCCAATTTAACACTAGAGTTGTATTCAGCTTGTTGAAATGGAACTCGAGAACTCGACCTTTATAGTGAACTCATACTACAAATCTTAATAAATTACCAATTCTTAGTAAAGTAAATTAATTTTTCAACAAGGTAGCATCTGAATGTAGGATATCAACTGATCCTGTCATAGTTTGTCAATTGTGGTTTAGAGGTTAGGCTATGTGTGTGTGAGTGAAATCGTTCGAATGACGGTGTCGGTATTATTGGGTTTAGCTCGAAAGGAGGCTGTGAGTATTAGGCAAATATTGACTCCTCGCTTCAGAAATCATTTCAATATTTTTATCGTTGGTTCGGCGACTGTTGCACTGGTCGAGTATTAAGAACAAGTTTTTCTTCCAAAGCAATAAACAAAAATAACCATTACTCCAATACTATTTAATATTTCGTAGGAGATAAAAAAGACTCCAACCTTTGGAAAGGAAGTACAAGCAATTAAGAAAC
Organism: Gryllus bimaculatus; assembly: GCA_017312745.1. Lineage (NCBI taxonomy): Eukaryota > Metazoa > Arthropoda > Insecta > Orthoptera > Gryllidae > Gryllus > Gryllus bimaculatus. The sequence goes on along the minus strand of BOPP01000175.1, from coordinate 1,104,246 downwards.
ACTTCTAAACTGAAAATTGGATTATTTTGTTTTGTATCTGAGCTTCTTCAAAGTGATTAAAATAATTTTACCGTTTTCCAATGCTCTTACACCGACTATGATCGGGAGGTCCTAGAGTTAATGTGCCGATGATAGCAAGGTTTTTTGATTTTATCTAGATAGCTCTGTCTGGAGGAAAATTATAGCAGGCAAACGCTCTGTTCTATTGTTTTCCGTTGTTTCTCTGATCAATGACAGGCGAATGTCGGGTGAGCTCCAATAGATGACCTTGCGCATAGAAAAGACAGGCTGCGATTCTTCTCTCCTCGGGACCTTCTCGCCTCTTTTTCCCTTACCCACAACACACATCTATGTAATATATATATATATATATATATAATACTAATAGCTAAGCGTATTTCAAAATTTTGTAGTGATCGTATAGCGTTAACTAGATAGTAACTATGCCACCTACTCGATACACGCATTGCACTACTACCAAGCATCCGGAGAGCTTAGAACTTGTCTGGACAGGGGCGGTGTGACTGGAAAGATATCTTTTGGGGGAAACCACGCAAACCGTAGTTTATCGGCGCGGATCTATTCTCTCCCTCGTCTCTTCCCTCCACCATCTCTTCCCTCGTGAAATTGATACTGTCATTTATCTGATATCCAATGCACTACACTCATGGGACTAGTTTCCGCCAGGAGACCCGTCGGAAGCTTAGTGCTTGTCCCGGCTAGGGCGGTGCTCCGCTGGTGGGAGATACTTGGTGGAGGAAATCCCAGTAGTTACGAGGTAGGTCGGCACCTAATCTCGCCATCCAGTGGGGGAGGTTCACCGTCCTCTGCCGAGGAAGAAACTTGACTACACTTACGGGACTAATCTTAACAGTTGACGCGCCCGGAACCACTCACAACAGCCAACCAACAACCAAAGTACATTACGCGCCCGCAAACACTCCAATATTCATTCACTCCAATGACACTCCCACTCGACCTACCCGATACCCCTCCTCACCCGCCTCCGTTGCAGAGGACGATCCTGGTCGCGCAATGGGCGGCGGCACGCGTTTGTAGCGGCGCTCGATTGCCGCCGTCCGGGCAGTTGCCAGCGGGAGCGCGCGACGTGAAATATGAAAGAAGCCGTCGCGTTGGCAGCCCTGGCGGCGGCGCCGGTGAGTACGACGTTGTTTGCTTCCCGCGGCCGCGATTTATAGGCAACATAATCTTCAGGCGACGGCGACACGCGGAGTGCAGCCTGCCTCTGGACTTCCGCCAAGCATTAAACATCGATAAATTCCCAATCGATACTCGATAGCGCGACAGCTATAGACAACTTTTTTTTTAAAAAATTGCGGGACTGCGCATGCGCGTGAAATGGCGTAGGGGAAGTTTTCCCCTTCGTGTGGTCCCACTTCGCCGCTGTCCCCTCGAGTCTCTTCCACAAATGTTGATGGGCAAAGGGATCTGTCTGCCATGGGCAAGGCTTTGCAGTCCACAAGAGTTGCATCCCACGGGTGTTGCACTGTACTTCCGTTTATTTACAGAGGTCGTTGACGTTTAATCAGCTGTTATGGTGTCATCCAATCAGAAGCTTAAACGTCACGAATGTAGGGGTTATCCACGCTCCCGATTGGATGACACTGTACCAATTAATTCACGTCAATGGACTCTTAAATCGAGGTATACTTTACACATCACAGGGAGTGGGCGGGACTTGTACCAGAACAGGAAAAGATACGACGACTTGTACAAGCCTACGGACCTACCAAAGACAGACAGCGCCACCGACATAGCTGTGAGTCCGCCTCACTAGGAAATCTTTGCTGGCTAAAATAAATAAATAAATAAATAAATAAATAAATAAATAAATAAATAAATAAATAAATAAATAAATACTTACAAATGCAAAACCAATCCTTTAGAGAGTCCGATCAATCGGATGCTTAGAGCTAGACCCAGTTAGTGCAGTGCAACGTGGGTGGAAGATACCTGGAAGAAGACGAACCACGCAAACCGGTGTGCATGTCAGAGCGTGACTTGGAATGAATGCAAGAAACACAGTCCACACCATAGCATGCACTACACATACGGGACTAATGTCTGTCCGACTGTCCATCCATCTGTCTGTTGGAATGTCGGTCAGTGCGTCTTTATAAAAATGACTCACGTCCGATATTCATTGAATTCTTTGAATTTTCGAAAATTTGCAAGAGCTCATTTTTTACAGCGTTTTCCTACTACTACAAAGTTAAAGATATATATATAAAGAAATTTATGCTTTAAAATTCAAACTTGAAATAAGTCTTGGTATATTTTTTTGAATATATGAATGGATTTGGCGTGAAATAATGGAAATTTCAAAAACAATATTTTCTCAAAGACGCTTCCATTTTCCCCTTAATTTTTTAATCGATAGACTAAATAACATAATATAAACATTATTTCGGTGAAATCACTTTTTCCCTAAAACTGCACAAATGCATATTCAAGTAGTAATACAATTTATATTACCGTTTGAAATCATGCGAGAAACTACGTGCTGTCGTAGCGCTATCGTGTGCATAATTGTCATGCAAAGGACAAGAGCCTCCCGTGCTCTCCCTTTGAAGTGACCATTTTCGTCAAGACCGTGACGCTGCTTTGAAGGATCCGGATGAAAGTATTGGCGACGATTATGTTATTCTAGTGTGAGTGAGAGGTTATCTTAAACTACACTAATTCTGTTTGGAGGTTCATATAATTCCACCAATCGAATGTGGCCCGACAAGATATATACCTTAACATCGTACGGATGGAGGATTTTTCAATGAACATCTTAATACGCTGAACTCCAAAACAGAAAATTGTAGCTAATGTCCCCTTGCATTTGTACAATTTTGAATAGAGAATATAGTTCTGTTCAATACGTCTTTATTATTCTTAATTTCAGGTAGAACAATAACAATTCATTGCAAGACATAATAAACCAAGAGTACCACTAATACTTGTATTTGTCCTAATAATTTAGCATTACTTCTTTGTAAATAAAACCTTGACGTTTCTTTGATTATTTCATGTTGAAATTATTTCGGTGCCATTGACCTTGGTTGTCTGTTCACACAGAAACAACTGACTGTAAATAATTATACTGGTTGGAATACAGTTACTCTCGGAGACTAGTAACTAGTATGGATTGTTGGATGATTCAACATCCGTCCATGCCCTGGTTTGCTTTCCGAGGCGTACGTCTCTGCGCATTTCAAGATCAAAAGGCGCGACGTGAGCTGCTTCATTAAAAAAAAAGAACATTGGTGTTTTCATTACCCATCGCTTCAGTGGTCGCAATTACTCTGCTGAAGTGTCAAGTCTTGTTGGACGCAAACACGACGGATTCCTGTCACTCGGAAAAAAGGAAGGAAGATGAAGAATTGTGGCTTTATACTGGGCGGACGTTCTTCACAAATAGACTTCAACTGTTTGGGATAAGAGATAAAAATCATAATACTTATGATAACTGAAGTATTCCTCTAAAACCTGTCACAAACAGTTCTCAGCCAAGGAGAAATATATTTCAGAAAGAATTGCTGGACTATTAACTATTTTATATTTCTGTTTGTTGAGTACGCCTATTTGTTTTTGTTGCTAAAAATGCTGATGATTACTCAAATTTAGAATTGAGTATTACAAACGATGGTTTCGTGCAAACGCTGCATTTATGCGTTGCGGTTCTGTCTCTGTCGATTAGGTGGAGGTATTACGCGTCCCTATTTTGTTTGTTTTTAACCACTAACGAACAAATATTGATTTTGTTTTGCGTCCTAGGCCATAAAGATTGAAAGCCGGCAAATGATAGGCCGCAATCAGCACATACCTTTTATTATTTATCGAAAGAAATAACCATATACATTGCAAAAATTTGGTATGGTGTAATTGTATGTGGCTGGAATTATCTTGAAGCAAGTTAACATTCTAATCGCTAACTCCCTCTTCCCAATTTTTGGAATTGACTAATGGCTTTAGCTTTGTGAGGAGTAAGTTCATTGTTGACTTGGATTCTTGTCCAGGTATTCAAAGCCTCTAACAGAGTTAAAATTATAATTTTGAATTGACACATAATATTCTTCTGACATTGCGGATAAATATACAATTTGACCAATCTCTATATTTGTTTCGTTTTCACAATATTTTCGGTATATTTTGTAGTAATATTGTTGTTCAAATCAAAGCTTACTTTATATTTTGAATTTATTGTGTACAAAAGAATCACGGGAAATGCTTTGTAGTATCACTAACAAAAATAAATTCAAGTGGAATGATAACTAAGCTCTATCTATCTTTTCTGAAGCATTTTTTTCTTTTCAAAGGTTTTCTAAATTGTGATAATCTTGCTATCTTTAAGCTGTCTAAATTAGTGTTTTTAAAGCTCAAAGGAGGAATTCTCATTGTATTTGAGATTTTCGTGTAACGATGTCTAGACCCGTCACAGACCTTCTGAAAAACACTTCCTGTCATGAGAGGTCTTTTAATCTCGCAAATACCGTGAACGTAGTCAATTTCCTACTCTTTACTGCAGCTTCAAAAGGCTGCCAGCGAAACCTGTACGTGATGTAATTGCTGTAGCATGAGACTTCTTTGTTGCCTTTACTGTCAAGTATCGCAGGAGGTGACTCTTTCGAGGGATGATGGAACAATATGCTAGCTTGTAATACTACGCAGGAGGTTCATGTTGATGCTGGCTGTTTGTTACTTCGGCCAAATCGAAGTTTCATCGCGCTCTGTGTCATTTGGGGTGATACACTAGTAAGTTTTAAATTCATGTATATGTAATGTATATATAGATAAATTAGCTTTCAGTCTATTCGAATGGCAGTGGCTGTTGAATATATGACTTATTTTGTTTCAATCTTCCCGAATGCACTCCTGATTTTAACCTATATGATGCAAACAAGTTACTTAACAGAAGTTTTAAAAGACTTTCCCGTGAATTAATTAATTGTTTGATTATTTCGTGGGAGTGTCAACTGCCAACCGCCAACCTTTTTATGATAAAAACATCGATTACACTTACGCGACTACTGACCATAACAGTTCCCGCGCCTGGAAACAAGAAATCATCAGCCAATAGCGGGGTGGAAAAGGAAGCTATCAGAGTGCTCAGCTCAGGGCCCCCAACGGACTATGTCCATTCTCTCTCTCTTCGCTGTGCCACTCGGAATAGACCGGTGCTCGAAGGAGGGATTTGGTCAACTGAAGAGGAGGCAGTGCATTACAGCTTTCCGATATTACTTCGATGTCGGTAAATTAATTGATAATATCTGAAAATTTAACAGGAGCAACATGTCTTGACATTATACAATTATTTGAACTAATCCTCTAGCAACTGATCGTGGATGGCATTAATTAATTATCTCAAATTACTTAACAGGTGACTTATTATTACCGACTTGTGATAGGGATAATAATTAAATAATATTTACTTTTATGTTCGTAAATTCACTTACACCCGTTTTGTCTACGAGAAGGAATTTAACTTTACCAATTACTTTATTTATCTGAAATAAGGAATAATTGGAAAAATACATATCTCTTTCAGAAGGTCACATACCAACTTATTGATAGGGTCATAAATTTCTGTATATGAAGGTTTTGGTAAAAGTATCCTGTCTTCATGTCATGTAAGGTTCACTGCGCCGAACTGTCATTAAAAGACGTACGAAAAAAAATTAATTCCTTATTGAATTCATCAATTATATATCCATTGTATGTATGATCATTTACTTGACTGAATGTAACGAAGTTGCACAAATGTTAATACGGACGGCAAATAAGTCAAACCCAAAGTCTGTATCATTAACACAACAAATATTCTCTTCTTAAAAAAGTAACTCTTCAGCAGGTTTCAGAATATTGTCGAGATTAGTTAAATATTTAAAAATTCAATGTGTGTCATGAATAAAAGATAATAATGCGCAATATTAATGTGGTCATGCATTTATATTTTATTAACTTCCAGACTATTTCAAGATAGTTGGCGAAAAACTTATTCAAAACTGAAGATATGTATTTGTAGTCAAAACGTCACAAGATTGTTCAAGAATACTAGTTTTGAAATATTATCAAATTCTGTGCAAATAAAACAATCCTGCTTAAAAGTTTATTATATCACTCTTAAATATTATTTTAAATGTGCTTATATTCTTTATTGGTATTAAAACATTTGCCATTAGCGTACATTGTAAAACGAGTGCTAGTGGAAAGAATGACTCAGAGTGAGTGCTCTTTGTCGTTTTTTGATGGAATAATTGAATGTCACAACCACTACATGGAAATCAATGAATATTTCGAAGCAAAGGCTTCAGCGTTTTAAGTTAATGGACGTGTCGCAGGGAATGCGCCTCACCATTGTGCACAATTGGTCACGGGGTTAGTGTGTTTTGCAGGAAACATTAAAGTTATTGAAGGCAGTGCCACATTGAATTCTGACACCTGTGTAAAATCGAAGGGCGCGACAAAGCAATATTTTTTAGTAATACATTCTCTTGAAATTTCTTGACAAAAAAATTAAGTCATTATTTCCATAATAAAAATGACTTGAATAGAAAGAACACAATTTTGTCTTCAAAAGCAACATTATAAATGATCCAACTTTTTGCTGTGAAGTTAACGTGTTATTTTGCGGCTTTTGGAAAGGACAATACAAATTTTTATAAAACTATATTTTTTTGTACTGCATCAGTCTACACATTATGGTATGAATCTTTTTAAAACTACGATATTTAGCACTTACTGTTTTTCAACTAATACTGTTGAAACTCTCCATTCCAAGATAGCTGCAATAATTGTTGAAATAACAAAACGAGATTATGGTGGCATGGGTTTTTCTCTTCTTAATTTTAAATGCAAAATTTACATATTGTAATGTTTTGAAAGATGTGTATCAGATTAGGTAGGTAGTATTAATTATTTGAAACGTTTCACAAATGCCACAAATATAACAGGGTTCTCATGAACAGGGTCGTTGCAAAGGCTAGTATCGCTCAAGTCGGGAATGCGTGGTGTCACTACCCACCCCACCCACAAACATAACCCGATGTGTTTGTGAATTTAACATTCACTACGCATCATTTGCAGCTCACTAATTGTGTCTAAGCAAATCATTCGGTTTGGACGAATAATGAAAATGGTGACTGCGACATCACCAAAGGACCGATCCTATTGTACGGCCGATCTGTACAGCAAGGCTAGGAAAAACTGATGAACTTAAGGATTTTGGGCATTTGTCATAATAAAGTAACACCTATTTCCGTGCCTATTTGCTCCCAAGTAAGCCACATGAACGTCATTGTTGGGAGTTGGCAGAGAGATATTCGTATAACAGTCTACCTCGCTGACCGTGGTACTGTAGATTACGTGAAACAAGGAGTTTTCGGTTTTTAGCACTTAAAACAAATTGACTTCAAATTAGTAAATACAATGTATAAAACCACGTTTGGCTCTTCCCTTGTTTCTTTTCATCATTGCTACAGATGCTGCAACTTGTACTAAGCTACTACTGCTAGTACTAATAGTAATAATAATAATAATAATAATAATAATAATATAGTTTATTTCATTGTTCACTTTAATCGATTCCTGAATATTGTTCTGTTTCATGTGCACAAGAGGTTTATTTATTTTGCAGGAATTATTCACGTTACGGAAGTAAGTGACACCGACAATTTCACCACCTGTGATTTATTGTTATATAATTCAAGTAAGAAACTTGAACTAAATATTTTATTCATTCAACTTATTCTAAGGAAAGTTAAGAGACCAATATGCACAACCCCCTTTCAACCCTCAGCTTGCGGCCTATTTGTGCCAGTATGCCGTATTTCTATACCCCGATTATAGTGAAGCAGCTCGTAAATCAAGAGCTGTGCCGTCCTCGCACGCCGAGGCCGCCGACGCCCGCCCCCACGATTATCGCCCACGTCCTGGCCACCGGGGCTCGAGCGGCGACCCTCGCCTTGGCTTTGGACGGAGATCGCTCGCTTCGTCCCAGCCGCCTCGGTCGCGCCCAGCTCTGCCCTGCCCCGCATGTGTCCCCACCCGGCTCGCGCACGTGCCTCCGCCTCGTCACCATCCCACCCGCTTTCTGGCCTCGCCCTGTGTCACCCTGACCCTTTACACACCTGCCTTCGTTCAAAGATCGCTCCCTCGCCCGTCCTTGCCCCCGCCCTCGGTTTCCGACTACCAATCACCACCCTTGCCATCACACCTGCGTGTGCACACGCCCGCCTACCACAGGCACCCTCTTCCATACCCCACCCCTTCACCCCCTTGCCACGCTACCGACTTGCTTACTTGCTTATGCACACGCCCCCGCCCCGTCCATGCCACTACTATGTTTTCTGCCCGTCGTATCCAACCACCGCGGGGCCCAATCCAACCGCGTCCGCCCTTCCCCTTGGGGTGACAACCCACGCTCTCTCTCGCGTCCTTAGTCTCCGTTCCGAACGCCTTCCCTCACACACACACCATACTCGACCTGGTTCAATTCGCTGTGCATCTGTTTCTTTCTCCGCCATTCCCAGCGTCCGGCCCCCTCCCCATCCCCTCTCACCTGGCCATGTATCCTCACCCCGGGCCCGCTCATCTCCGCTTCGCACTTGGTCCCGCTCGCCGGAACCCGAAAGTTCTCCCAATCTCTCTGCGTGGCTCTCTCAAGCTCTCACCCGTAAAGACCGAAACAATATGTAGTATGAAACGTCAAAACATGTACATAAATATGTAATAAAAATAGTAAGAACATGTAGTAAAGATATAAAATCGGATATAATACGTAATATATTTAATAATAATATACATTGATTATAAAACACGTTTATATTATATGAAATTACATGTATTAAAATCCATAATTCTTTTAATGCAAACGTTTTCAAAAATCATTTGGAGAGCAGAAGTTGATGCAAACTTTGCCCCCCAAACAACTTTCCAGTCAGAAATAATTAGTATCCAGGACCGTAGTTTTGCAGCTACACTAGGCACAATAGAAGCCCTTGTACAAACTTCTGATGTCTACGTGCAGCAACCAATCACTGCGGCGTGCAGCACTCTCTTCAGAGTTATACGTCGGCGATCGCCAAAGTTTCTTGGAAATCGAGGTTAAAGATCACGACACGCTGCGTTAGTGGTACTTTTCACATCATAAGGTGAAATGAATGAATGAAATAAGGTGAAGTGGCTGACGCGCACTTCCCTCTACTGAGGTAAAGGCGGCTCCACACATGCGGCATTCGGCGAATCCCGTGCAACCGCTCGCCGAATCCCGAGTAGTGTGGGCGGGTTGCTTGCGATTCGCCGAGCGCCGATAATTCGATATCCGCCCTACCCACCGCGTGCCCGTCTTTAGGACACATCAAAGGGAACGAACCATTCGCCCCACACATCAGCAGATCGGGATTGGGCGAGCAATACCTTGCTGCTCGGCGAATGCCGAATGTGTGGAGCCGCTTTAACTGAAGCTGGCGCGTTGCACATTTGATAGGTGCTGAACAAGCTGGTAAAATTGCATGTCAATACGAGCATCAAGCACGGTGAGTGTTGCTTGTAAGCGCTGGTTATTAAGTGTCAATCGTGTTGTCCGTAAGCGCTGTGCTACAATAAAATGTTTGGACGCACTATAGACGTCATTGGTTCAGCTCCATTGCACCTTTGTAGGCTATCTAATACTCTCCCCCGCCCTCGGCCCTGTTTTTCATTGCTTATATTTTGCTTGTCTGCCTATCTTTCTCGTTGATATTTTATTCTGAGTTAGCAGTTACGACATAGTCAGATCTCTGCATCTCTCTCTGTTTCTTTTCTTTTTTCTGTCGGTCGTTTTTGACAAACTAATCAGTCCTCATACCTTCCGAAGCTTCTCTGTCTCTCCATCGTTCGCCAGCCTGTTGTTGTCAATTTCATGGGTTCGTCGCATTTATCTTCTCCTCAGTCCTTTATTTTTTTCACCCCGTCAACTCTTCAGTTCCACAGTTCTTCCTAGCATGATATCTCATTTACATCAACCTTTATCATCTCTTTCAAGAATCTCTAACATTTATCATTCCCGTGAGTACCCCCTTACTTCCAGATCGTCCCTGCTGACTCCAAACAACCTTTCTTCAGCTCTCTAGTTCCTCTTCCTCTCATCTGACAATTCATTTATCTATTTCCTTCCCCTTTTTTGTTTCTTACAGACTACATTTCTTCTATCGGCCTCTTTATCATACCTTTACTCATACATTTCTTCTTCACTCATACATACATATATCTTACTCTTTTACTCACACTTTTCTTAATCCCTTTGGAAGTTCACTAATATTTCCCACCCCCTTCAGATCTCTGATAGTATCCCCTGTCTTCCGAATTCTCTCTACTCTCCCGAAACTCCCTTGCTCGATCCCGTCACTGCACGCGCACCATTACGCTAAGCTCCCCGCCTGCGCACCGCTCGGTGTCTTCCGCGCCGAATCTGGCGGCGGACAGCGCCGCTTATGCGTATTTATGCTCCCGCAGAGGCCGGGCCGGGCCGGGCGCTGGA
>BOPP01000175.1:1069552-1086724 GCA_017312745.1 Gryllus bimaculatus | reverse complement strand
ACGGGAAGCGGAGAAACGGGAAGCGGAGAGACGGGAAGCGTGCGATAGAAAGTGGGGGGCAGGAAATAGGGATTGAGAAGCGCGTGACGGCCAACCGAAGGAGGGCTTGGGGACGTGGGAAGGGCGCAAACGGGAAACACGAGGCATACGAGGATAATGAACGGCAGATGGTGGTGGCTGGGCCATGTGGTGAGGGGAACGGTGGCGGCGGCGGGTGGGCCGTGGGGGAGGTCGTGAGGGCGAGGGCCGAGTCGTGGGGAGAGTTGGTGCCTGGTGAAGCGGGCGTGATCGTGATGGTGCTCGCGAGCGGCTGCCAGTTGTTGCGTTTTCCACGCGAGCGGAGCTGAGCGGGGCGTGGCGGGCGAGCACCTGCCGCCCCGGAAGCAGCCGTAATGAACGAAGCGCGGTTGGATGCTTGGCGAAGAGCGCCCGAGGGAGCGGGCGAAGACCGAAGGCGCAGTGCAGTTGACGTAGCGTCAGGTGCACGGTGCAGTAAAGAAGCGCTTTTCACGTCTTGTGAATCGGTCTAGCAGTCAAGATGCAGACTGGAAAATTTGACTTATGAACGCCGTTTTCCGAGCACGTCGTGTCCTGGATTATCTTATTTGGTCGTCGTGATTACTATAAATGGTGTCCGAAGCATGAAATTCTGACCTTGTATATTGAGGAATTCCTAGTAAGTGCAGTTAATTAGTAGATTTACGCAGACCTGCTTATCGGGGATATTATTCCTTTGCAATCTCCAACAGTATCAATTCCTCACAAAAGCTTCTCTGATACACCCAGCTTTGTAATAACAATTGCAAAAATGGCAAAAATTTGACTGAATATGATCCTGATGATTCAGCTAGAAGAGTCTGATGAAAAATGTTATACTTCTCCACTGTAGATTTTGTTTTTAATTTCATTTGGTCATGCTGTTCCTTCGAGCCATTCTACTATTTTTACATACTATTGACAACGAACAATGTGTGTCAGTAATATTAATTAGTTAAAAAAATGCCCCTACTCATATTAGACTGATTTTGTAAATCCAGCATGTTTCCGATCTCTACCATAATTTGTTCTTCTACAGGTATTACGGACAACAACTACTAATTTGCTTTGCCTCAACTCAACATGATATCCATAATATTTTTAATTAAAACTAACAGTATATGTGTCTCTAACGTGTATTCGGCCAGACATTTCCAGCGGACAGCGTTTCTTGCGAAAGTCCACATTTCTATTTTTCCAGTTATTTTCTGTTACTTGCATAAGCTGCATCGGAACAAATATTAAATTAATGAGTCGTGTGCTTTTAATTCTCATTACGGTAATACTTTGTTTGAAATTATTTTGTTTTCATATTGAAATGCTCAAAGAGAAAAGTTCATGCATTATTATTATTATTATTATTATTATTATTATTATTATTATTATTATTATTATTATTATTATTATTATTATTATTTCTTTGAAAATATTAATTCATATTATAATCATTCTCTTTTCGTGGCTCATTAATTTGCATAACACGTACTTCATCATATTTCCTAAAACGTTTGTAAATGAACAATGCGAACACTTGAAATTCTGTAATGAAGTTCCTGACTAATATTTCAAAAAATAGTTTTCAGAAATACAGGCATAACACGAAGTATATTACTCTCACGGGTTAGGAAATATGACAAAAATGTTAGTTGAATTTTTCTTACACATCTTGAAATAGAAATGCAAATAAGTGAGAATCAGTTAAATCACGCAAATTTTCTTTTCTGTATTTAATACCTGTACATTACTTTTCTAATCTTTGTCGTTACACAACTACGGTTAATATTTGTAACAATTATTTAAATATTTAACTTAGTGGTTTCTCAATGTCTTATCAAATTCCTTGATACCTAGAATTTTATTCATTACATTTTATCTTTCGTAAATACTGTATTTCCATAAATTTAAGTATCGATAAGTAAAAATATTTAGAAAATCAAGTGTATCACGTGTTTTTTTTTCTTCCAGATTTGAGATCTGGAATAAATTCAGTTATATATCACTGTCAACGCCAGTCAATTGGGAAAATAAATTAAAAATTAATCAAACGTACTCCGAATATGCAAAAGCCATGGCAACGTGTGAAATCAAATCGCGTCTAAAAATAATGATGTTTCACCCTTAGATGTTTTCGTTGATTTTTTTCAAAAAATATTTTAAAAAATTATTACTTCAGCGAATTATAAATACCTCTGTCACCAGTATTTGATTCAAAAATTTTTCGGTCCCAGAGCGCTCCTCAAATTAATTAATAATATAATAGAAATAGTAAAATATTTGTAATGTAATTGAATAATTATTTCCGAGGTATCGTCCGCGGCCATTCCATCACGTTCCGCCAGAAATCAAGCCCTGTCTGTTACTACAAACAGGATTAGTTGCTTAGAATTCAAAATGACGTACACTGCGTGATTTATTGAGTTACTCTCCTCGATTGCCAATCAATGGTGGAAACCAATTCGAAATTCTTGCCCATGTCTAATAAACTCTGGTAAACCGAAAAACGCGGGGCACCCGTGAGACTCATCGTCGTTTATTGTTCGAAAAAACAGCGGATTCCTTCTGCGTGTTATCGCCCCCCCACCCCCAGTCCCAGTCCCCGGCGTTGCGGGGAATTCGGCGTTCCATGCGCCGTAGTTAATTGTTTCGCGTCGCGGTTTCAATTATGTCGGAGATTTGTCTGGAAATAGAATTGGTTTTAATTCGTTAAGTTGGGAATCAATACCAGCGCGTGAAATTGTGACCAATTGCGCGTTGCCGGTTGCGGCAGCGCGGATTGCGATATGGAGTGACGTCAGAGCAATCGGGCTGAAGCCGGGTATTGTCCCGCTTATGGGCCGGGATATGCGGCAAGTCTAGTGTGGCCCAGTTGCTAGCTGAGATTTTAAACGAATCGATGTCCACGTCGAAAGCGGCTACGTGTAATTAGAAAGTACTGGAACAGCCATTGTATCAGCGTGCAAAAAGTGCGTAGTTTTTGGTTATCGACAGGAACTAAAGCATATGATGTAGATTATTCTGTCAATTGTTAATAGATATGCTTTCATACAATTAATTCTAAAACATGCATTTTTGTGATGCGGCAATTAATTCTAAAACTTGCATTTTCATCGTAAACAAAATGAGCTCTCTAATGATAATGTGAATTGCAGTCGTTATTAGTTTTCACATTTTTAACCAAATAACGCCGTTCAACTTATCACACGTATAATACCTTGAAATAATATTCCTTTCGAAGAAGTACCTATGAGATGTACGAGTATAATATTGGATGAAATACCCCCAAGGCAAACGTTATAATATTCTAAATGACATCTAAACTATTATTGTCCCTAAGAAGTGGATCTTTGACACCAGACATCACTGAGTGGCTCTAAAAAAATTAAGAAAAATGATGTATGTATATACTTTGGCACAACAGCTCTTTACTAGCTAAGGTTTATCAGCAACGTCCTGGGGGCTACGAGTTAAGGGGTACGAGTAGAAGACAAAAAAGTAGATGTCGAAGTGGAAAAGGCGAAAAAAGAGAATGAGAGGGGAAAGGAGAGAAAGGGCAAGAAGAATAGGAAGGAGGAGATGGAGAGAAATGAGATGGAGCAGAGAAATATAGGAAGGAGGAGATGAAGCAGCAGAAGAGTATAGAGGAGTGTAAGAAAAGAGGGAGGTAGCCAAAGGGGAAGAGAAGAGGAAAAGAAGAAAAATAAAAATGAGGAAGGAGAGTAATGAGATGGAGCAGAGAAATATAAGAAAGAGGAGATGACGCAGCAGAAGAGGAAGGGGGAGGGTAAGAAAAGAGTGAGGAAGACGAAAGGGGAAAAGAGGAGGAAAAGAAGAAAAATAAAAATTTTATAGTGAAACGAAAGGAGAGAAATAAAGTTGATGAACGAGAGGGCGAAAGAGTGTAGAAAGAAAATTATACCAACAAGAAGCGGAAGAGAGGAAACAGTATTAGAGGAATCACAAGAAGCAGTGGGAAGGGAATCAAACGCACAAGAAGAAAAGAGAAGCTCGCGTTTGGCAAGTAGGCGTCATCGTTTCGCAAAGAGCTGGAAAGCCCGCGAAGCGACCCGCACATCCTCCGCGCGCCTTCTCCGGCGGTCAACAGCCGTCGCGGATCGTTTACGGAGCGGAACCGTTCATTGGCTCCCTTCCCCTCCGGCGCTCGACTCGTCTTCCGTCGCGCGCATCAACAGCGCGCGGGCCGCGGCCGTTCCGTAAACGAACCCTTTTATGCGCCGCCCGTTAGCGTTAGTTCCAGAACAGTGACAAGGCGACGTCGCGCGCTCTCTGGAGGCGATGCGACGCGACGCGACGCGACGCGACGCGACGCGACGCGCTCGGTGAGCTTTCATATGGCGCGCCGCCATCTCACAAAGCACCGCCAGGAAGAGAAGTTGAGCGGCATGACGGTAGGTAACCGGAACTCCCCGTGCGTGTGTGGTAACCATTGCGATGTCACTCTGTGGTTGGGTTGCGGGAGTAGTCCGCCCTCGGTTGAAGCCATTTTAGGAGGAACGTAATTCATAGTTTAAATTTGTTTAATTATGAATGTTTCAGTTCAAAATTAAACAGGATGTCCGGGGACGAAATGTCGAAACTTTGCAAGAAAGCTCTTAAGACAATTTTAAGCATATTTTGTCTAATAAACTTCTGGGATATTTTGAATGGTTGACTCGTAATAAGCGCTCAAACGTTGTTTTGAAAAAATGTTCTCTAGGCAAAAGTTCGCATTGAAGAATCATAGAAGCGCTCCAGAAACATGAAAATTGTTTATTACTTACAAAGAATTGAACATATTTTTTCAGAAAGAAAAATTAACAGATAAATTAAAAAGAACCCAATTTACACAATTCGACTGCTGGATTAAAGTAGTTTATTAGACAAAAAAAGGTTACTATACTTAAAAGTGTCTTATAGCCAATTTTCGAAGTTTCGACGTTTCCTCCCCGAACAGCCTGTATTTTTGAATTGCATTTGTTATCTAGTATATAACATTTTCGAATATACTTTTTCGAACACGGAAAGCTAAGAAAAGTGAGAAATGTCAATGGTTGCGTTACATATTCAGGACGACTGGAAAAATACAAATACAATGAAACTGTTTTGATTTTGACTGAAAAGTGCTAATATTTTATTATGTTAATCCGCAATTTCTCAAACTTATTATTACGACTACATCCTCATAGTCAATGGGTCATTGCTTACTATATTGTTGACGTCATGACACGAGGAAGAAAGGAGCTTCAGTTTGTACGTATGCCGTTTCAGAACAGCCAATATTTGCTGGTCCAGGATCTTATTTTCCACAAACATGACACAGGAATTTTGGTGTTGCAGACCACCGTTATTTTATTATACATGTATTGTAACTAGCTAGTAAATGAGGGATTGCAAGCGTCTTTTTTGAAGTTATTATGAAGAATTGATGCTCCTCTTTTTACACAGTAATATTTCTCAGGGCAACTATTTTCCAGTGATACATTTCTTTCATGGATAATAATCTTCGTCATTTACGTTTTTTCTGGTTTGTGTCGTTGATTAGTTACTATTATTATTGTCTTACATTATTCACAGTATCTACTGGTCGGTATGTCAACCACACACAGGTATGATGACCAGGTGTGTGGTTTCTTTACTGAAGGTTCAGATGGCTTCTGACAATACGGCATGTATTCAAAATTACTGTCTTTTGCATATTATATACATTCCTGGTATCCAAGTGAAGACACTCCAGTGCCCGAAGTGTCATTTTCGGGATCACTCCCGTAGCTGATATTATTATAGGCACAGTTGTCACTTTACTGAAGTTCCACTGAGCTGCGACTTCATAGGTGAGATTGGTATTGGATTATTATTATTATTATTATTATTATTATTATTATTATTATTATTATTATTATTATTATTATTATTATTATTATTATTATTATTATCATCATCATTATCGTCATTATTATTATTTTATTATATTAGTTAATTTGTGACTAGTCTCACTCCACATCTGGTGGTTCACATAATCATGCTAGCCACAAAAAAATGTTATTGTCCTTATAAAGATTTCTATACACAGTAAACGCCAATGTGCCCCTTGTGATGTAATCGCTGATTCAATAGTCATATGCGTTGAAATTGTGGTTGACATGTCAATTACGACTTACACATTTGAAATTATAAGGTCACATGTGACTCCGATTTTATTCCCAATAATATAATAATACCAATGAAAGGTTTTTTTAGATACACGTGGCACTTTTATAATTTGTACGGTATCATTTTTCAATATATGGATAAATGAACGTGCAGGAAATCATTTATAAAGGTTGTATTGTATAATTAATTCCGACTATCATATTCAAATACTATATTTCCTATAATGGACTTATTGCTTATGGTACCTGGAACACAATTTAAATTATAATATGTGTTCATGTATTCATGTGTTCTACAACAATACTTTTGAAGAACTCACATTTGTCTTTATGGACTCGGATATTTTTCAATTTCTCTTCACAGAAACTGTGATATAGCTTTCCGATTCCTTTACGACGGTTTAAATATGTAAAAACGGGAAAATGAGATTTGAATAATCGGCATACTAAAGACTATTTTCTGCGGTTCTACAAAACGCCCGGAATCTGCAAACGATTTTTGCCAGGAGTGGACGCGTCCTTGCCTGGAAATTGCTCGGTCCTCTACAGGGCTTAAACGCGGATCCTTAAACGAATGCAGAGTCTTAATTTTCTTTCAGGAAATGTTCATTTGCATTTCTTTTCATAAAACAACTAGCTCCCGGTATTTACTCCTTTACATAACAACCTTTGTTATTCAGACGAGGAGGAGGATCGAGAAGGGCCGGAGCTGCGCAAGCCGCCGCGGCCGCCATTAACATTAACGAAATCGCCCGAGCAGAAAGCGCGCGGCGCCGCCCGCCCACATCCGCCCCGCCCCACCCTGCCGCTCGCGCCTCGTCTCGTCCTTGCGGACCTTCTCTACTGCTCCTCGTCCTGTCCGCACCTCGCTCTTCTAATACGGCGTTGCGAACCTACCGACGTTTCGCTTTCGCTCCCCCAGCCTCAGTCGCGCTGCGGTACTTCCCACTTTTTTCTCTTCGCTTGTCGCTCGGCCGTCCTGGCCTAGTTTTGGCTCAATTCTGTTCTAGCATTATAGAGTGGCATGGCCTATAGCGTTATAGGATGGCTGCTCTGCCCTGTCTCTTGTTGCCCCTCTGCGATTTGCTTCCCGCCCCACTTCACCCATCACGATTAGCCTGCAGTCTGCCACATTTCCTCGTGCGCACCCACCCTTAATCCTTGTGGGTACTCCTCCCTTCTGCCCTGCCTGCCAAACCCATGGCTCTCCAGGCATGGTTTTTTATAGGTCTGTCCCCTCCCAACTTCTATCTGTCCCACCTCTGCCCCTTGCAGTCCTTTCTGGCCTCATCCTAGTCTTTATTGATTAGTATGTTATGCTTATTAAAATGTATTTTATTATTACATGTAAATTCATTACTATAACTTAATACTCAAGACCTTGTAATATTCAATGTAGTATTTGTATATATATATATATATATATATATATATATATATATATATATACACGTGTTGTGGATGTTGTGCAATTGTATTGACGTGTTGTGAATTGTAGTGCAATTGAGTAGAAAAGAAGTGAAGTACAAATATTATGAAGTAAAGTAGTGCAGTATTGTTAAAAAGTTGTGAATTTATTAGTTAATCATATCTGTATAGGATAGCCATAAAACATAATTAATGCTATTATTGTTATTATTATTGCCTTTTATTGTTATCATTAATACCATTAGTTTAAGTTATATTGTATCAATAGTCCTAATGGTAATGTTTGTAGTCTGTAGTGTTCCGCCACCAGTTGCATAAACCTACCTGCCGAAATAATGAATATCTATCCGACCCCACGCGTTCTTCCCGCCCCTTCTCCCTCCTTTGTCATCCCTACCCTCACGAACCTCCCTGCCCCCCTGGCCCTGCGCTGCGGTGCCTTTTCAAAGGGCGCCTGGAGCCTCCCGTGTGCGCTCTCTCGCGCCCAACCTCACTCCCTGTGGTACTCGAGATTCTCCCTTCGCCGGTCGCTCAGACCTGCCTGGCCCAGCTTTGCTCAGTCCTCTTTCGTGCTGCGAGGTCCATCATCCACCTGACTTCGCTCTGCCTCTCTCGGGCTTCCCAGTCCCCTCGCACCCCTGCCTACCCCGTCCCTCTGCCCCTCTCGGCCCCTCAAACATCCACACGGCATCGCATGTCTCTTCCCCGCCCCTCATGTCTCTTTCCACACCGCCCCTAACGCTCCCGTTCACCCAGGCCCGACTCTCTCCTTCTTTCTACTGCGCATTGAGCCCCCTCTCCCTCTTTTTGGTTTAGCTCTGCTCAATCCTGTTTTAGTCCCGACAGATGTGGTGGAACGGTATGCAACAATTAATACTTATTTACGACAATTATAATTTATCATAGTCTTTTTCGTTAGTTGTTGCAGTAATACTTTTACAGAGTTTAAACTCAAATCTCATAAACAATTTTAATATAACTTAAGGGTTACTTAAATTTTACATCTCATTTATATTCAATGAGGTAAAGTGCTAAACATATCGGGAATTCAGTCGAGAACGTAGAACCTTGTCCTGATTGGGTCACTGCCACGTTAGCGGAGATACCTGAAAGGGGATGCTGCTGCAAGCCGACTTGTAGGTCGGCGCCAGATCCGACAATCCAGCTGGGAAAGAACCTAGTCACCACCCACGATATAACACGTCCTACTTATGAAATACGCATATCAGTTGAAGCTAGAGGAAACACAAATTAATTAATTAAGCGTCACTCTCTGGTTCTTCTAGTATCATCCAGCAAACTCGGTTCCTCATTGATCTTGCGCCTCTATTTCCTTTCTCCGCGCCTCTCATCTCCTTTCGGTGTCGCCCTTATTCTCCGGGGCTTTCGTGGCCTGTCTGCCCTTTCGGCTATACTCTTCCGGCTCCTGATCCGCTCAACCTCACCTGGATCTTCCCTCTTTGTTCCTGTTCCTTACTGGCCGCCCTCGCCTCCTCTGGACCCACCCGACCTCTGCGGTCCCTTCCCTGTTGCGCGCCCATTGCAGCCTCTCTCTGGCCTCCTCGATCGCGTCTTCCTCTGCCAGATCCTTCTGCATCACCTCCCTCATTTTGTATCCACCCAATGGCTCTACACGCGCTTGCTCTAGTTTTTCCTTCGCCCGTCTGTGGTCCTGGCTCATCCTCTCTTGAATTGCAGTAAACGTACTCGCATTACTGCTTGTATGTGTTTGTAGTTCTGCTGCTTTCTTCGTTATTCATGTTTCTTTATTTCTCCGTGCTTCAGAAGTTTCATTTTCCGCTTACATCTTCTGTTTTAGCTTTTCTAACTCAGATCTCATGATCTCCCGACGTCCTGTTAAAACTGCTTACTTACATAGGGCCGCCCTCAAACGACTTCTGTCAGCTTGATCTTTCGAGCTTGTTGCAAATCATTCCCCACAAAGCCGTTACGGATTATTCACCGACTCCTAACTCTCGGCGGATGTCCTGTTAACTCTATTCACATCGTATTATCACCGAAACTACCCGTCATCAATCCGTGCTCACCACAACTGATCTGAGTTCGATGTGAAGTATTCTCCCCAATGCCAGCAACTCCACCATTTTTGTCGGCACCTCATTCTCCGGCAGCTTCGTATTCCTTGATATACTTCGTGTAAACTCCTTCTCACCAAAGTGACTCCTCCCAATTTGATCTTTGCTTGATGGGAATCAGTCTCTGCAAAACCGTACCGGTCTCTTTTACCGAGTCTTAATTCTCGGTCCGGTTTCTGTTAACTCCAATCCGCCCCATTTCGGCCACTCCGCCCATGAAGCCGGCTTCTCCCAACCCACCGATCCGACCTCTCCTGGCGTCGGAGATAAACGGAGGAGGAGGAGGCGGGGAGGGGGGATGAGGCGGTGCGGGGCGGGCGGGCTCGGTCCGTTGCAGTTGGCAGCGCCGCGTCGGAATACACACTCGGAACCTGGCGCTCCGGCCTCAATAAATTCATTCCAGCGTGTCCGTCAGCCTCGTTTCTTTCGCCCAGACGTCGCGATTCGTTTTTCGCTCCTGCTGCCTACCGCGCCCCGCTTTCGCTCGCTCCGCCTCCCCGCCGCGCCCCCGCGCTGCGCCCCTGCGCCCGGCACCCTGATTCCGCGAAGGAAAGAGCGATCTCTGCAGGTTGTCGCACGCCCGCCTCCCGCAGAGAAATGCACTTTCTTAAAAACGCTCAGATGGCGATCGGGCGGGGAAGTTTTCGCGACCCGCTGTCGAGGGGCGGGGCGGGGCCGGAGTAGAAGGACACCGCAGCGAACTTTTGAGTGGGCGGTGGCTGCGCCTCTTCGCCCGTGGGAGCCGCTGCGCGTGCCAGCTTATACTCCCGCCCACCGCCCCGCCCGTCCCCCCTCCGGCCCGCCCCCGCCGCAGCCCCGCCCCGCCCCCGCTTGTGGTTCCGGCGTGGCTTCCGAGAGAGCGAGCGCGTGCGCCGGGAGGTACGGTTCGGTTGCGGAGAATGGAAGAGAAATAGCCCGAGGAGAGGAAAGGACTGGGAGGTACGAAAAGGATGAGAGGGAAATCAAGAGGTAGAACGTACGATAAAAGAATGTTTGGCGGGAAAGACCAGACAGGACTACAATAGAGAAGAAACGAGACAAATTGGGAGATGCAAAGGGAAAGAGAGAAATAAAGACATACATAAGAGATATGTTTAGAAGGAACACGGGGAGGTACTACCAGAGAAACGACTATAAGGAAGACGACAAGAGATATAGATAACCAAAGGACTGAGACAACCAGATAAAGAAGTATATGGGAACAAAATTAGAGGTGTGTACTGCAAGTGAAGATAATTAAGAACTAGTACAGATACTAGTAAAGGTATTTAAAAAGTGTAAATGAAAACATAGCAACAGAAAATGAACCGGAGAGGTAAAAATAGAAAAGATATAAATAAAGAGAGGGACGACAAGAAAATCAAAAAGTACTTATGAGATTATGTAAGCAAGAATACATACGTTGTGTAAACTAAAGTTTAAAAATTTAAGAGATAGAATTAGAAGTAAGAGAAAAAATGAATAAACGCAAAGAAAGCGAAATGAATCAAGATAGATTGAAAATGCAAGATAAAACCCGAGGTCACAGTGAAAAAGAGAGAAGGCACAGCTAAAAACTAATCTTCTTGAAACGTCAAGGTGTGAGAATATATTTAAAACTTTTAAATGTTAACGGAAAAGGTCAGTCTAATTGATGAACCATCCTAGTTTGCGTTCTTGTAAAAGTAAAGTTTAAATGGAATTTGTGAGAATATGTATGAATCTGTATCTCAGGTTTGGTGTTTGATTTGGTCTGCAGAAAGTATAGTTATTTCAACTGAGACTTTTGCGTTTTATATATTAATTCTTATGGTAGATAATTTTTGCGTTGTTAAATGAAATAAAATATTATGAAATACTATTATGAAGTTTTTTGTAGTTTAGTATTTCAGGTCAAAATCATGAGGGTTAATATTCGATTCAATAGTCCAATTGAATAGATCGCGAAGAGTACTCTTATGTTTATATAATCATCATACTGACTGAGTTGCAATAATTAACAACAAACAAATCAAAATATATCTGAAGATTATGTCGTTGAATTCGTAATTACTGTAATATAATTATAAATTACTGGAACGTAATTACAATAATCTTTCGATAACTGGCTATTCCCTAGACAAGAATAGCCATAGGTGATTTAGAAAATATATTGTTAGGTGTTTGATTTTGAAATTGTGAAAGTATAATGTGGACGTGGTATGAAAATAGAAACCATATCATAAGAAAGAATATTTTTGCAAAACTTCTATTTAGTTCTGAAAAAAGAAATTATTAAAGCAACAGAAATAAAGCAATTGTGAAATAATCGTTATTTGAAATGTGCAGTCGTGTCAGTTAAACCTTCTTTGGTTTCGCACAGAAATTCAAAATATTCCTTCAATTAAAAAATGAAATCATATTGAAGTAAAAGTTGAAGGGGCACACAGTACGCAAATTCATCAACACGAACTCGCTCTTATCAGTTTAACGCTCTTGAACCGTCTTAGAACAACATTCTCTCCCTCTAAAATTTTATTACTGAAAAGAGCGTTCTTGCAATCGCAAAGTCATTTAAAATATTTTCCCCTTTTATCAAAGTTCATCCTATCTCCCTGAGGAATCAGAGGGATCATACCCTTCTCCTTCCTTCTTCTTGTAAGGCAGCTCTTTCACTTCGACTTTTTCGCAAACCCCATGCGAATTCCACTCAACGTAACCCTCCTATCGGTCTTGTCCTCTTCCTCGGCGGCATTTCCAACTTTATCCCCCCCCCCCGCACCCTTTCTTCCTCCCGCGTATCTCTTGGTTTCCGAAACCCTCAACCCGCACGGGCGATCTCTCCGGACGGGAAAGTATCCGTCGCCGCAATCTTCTCCCGTCTCATCTCCACCCTCCCCTCCAGAATTCACGAGGCTATCCCGTTGAATAAACACGGGGACAGGAGACAAAGCGTCTTGCTTTCCCAACGCTCCGCGGCATCCATCAAAAGCAACGCAAACTTTTTAACGGCACCGTTATACGGAGGAGGCCCGGCCCGGAGCCATCTATATCCCTTATCAACGGATTATACAAACTCGGCGAGCGGCCTCCCGCGCGCGCTCTAGCGATCGAATATCGAGAGCGCGCACAATGGCGAGACGAACGATCGCGCACTATTGTGCAAGTGGGCCGTGTTCCCGGAGACAGACCGACCGCGAGGTGCGTTCCGAACCGTAACCTCTTTACATATCAGCGAGCAGAAGGCGGCGGCAGCAGATCGGCGGTGGGCGAGCAGGGGCCAGGGACGGCCTGAGGACGGGCTGTCTTCCGGGAGGAAGCGTTTTGAGGACGCCCGACCTCACCGCCCTCCGCTAACCGGCGCCGTCTCTTTCCGCGTGGCCTCGGTCTCGAGGGCTCTTGCGGACGAGAGGCCAAAGGTCGGATGAGCGGCCCCGGAGAATATCGCGTTTTGCGGGCCTCTATATTTTTTCCATTGTGGCGAAAGGCGCTTTTTTTTGTCGGTGCGCGGCGCGCGCCGGTGCGTTCGGCCGCGTGCGCCGGGAGGGGGGAGCGGCCTGGAAAGGAAAGCGAGAGTGCAGGTGACTGCGAAGTCGACGTGGGCGCTGGAGGCGGAGAAAGCACGCTGCAGGAATTCGCCATCTTGTGTTCCTGACGCTGACGGTTCAAAAACGGACCAAGACCCTCTCTCTCTCTCTGTATATAATACGATAAGGGAAAGATGGTTTTGTACCACTTAGAAGAAACCAGTGGCACGAAATCTTGTACCGGCGTGGGTAGTTCAGGGGCAAAATGGTTCCTTCTGCGGAATAATTGACCAGGACGTCGTAGAGTTCGGGTCCCGACGGAGGTGGATTTTATACTGACTAGACCTGGGTCAAATTCAACCACTATTCTGGTGGCTGGCTGCTCCCGTAAATTTTCCGTGGTTTCTCCGATTAATACCAGACGATTGTCAGAGAAAGCCTCTGACAATAGCCAACCGACCGTCGCGATCTTTCCTTCCTTATCGTTGTATCGTATTCTTCCCTTAAACACGCATACATTTGTACGCACTACACTTCTTGTCAAGAGACAAGTACGGAGCCCAGAGCTTCCCTCGGCTGAGACGGTGCTCCCGTCAGAGAGATTCCTGACGGATACCTGAAGATAATCTCTGAATATGATTCACAAAACTTCGTATGGTGGTATTTCTGAATAGGGAATTGCCATTCAGTTCTGAATAAACGTGTAAAAAATCTACTATTAATTTTCCCACCCCTTCGTAGCACGAATTAGTAGAAATGATTTTATTATACCATAGATCTCCTGTAGAAAGTCGAGATATTATTCTTCTGACTAGTAAAAGTTGAAAATTTTAAGGAACCATAAGGAAGAGCAGTTATTTTGGCGTGAATCTGATAATGTTTATATGTTCGTAACATTTATGAGTTTGCAAGTTTGTAATGTTAGTATGAGTATATTTTGATTGCGTGAATTTATGCGCAGCAGAACTTCTAGACCTAGTACCTGACAGCGAGCTATACGTGCATGATTCGAAATGTTTTAAAACATGGTATGAAACAGGCGTAATATGAAGTAATATTTTCAGCAAATGTCAAGGTCTTTTCGTAGAATCTACTTACTGTTAGTTGATTCGAAAGAGCTTGTCTCAAGATTGATGATAAAATTCTTGTGCAAATGTAGGAGATATGTTGATAACATAATTTTTAAACCAGACAGAAGAAACGCAACAACACATACAATGCACTTCACTATGGTGAATATTAACTTTAATTACTTCTCTCGCGAAGTAGGGTAGATTATATTGTATTAAAAAAAAAATCGTTTCATTCCAGGCCCGAATTTTATCAAGAAAGGTTTGTCGAGGAAATTAAATAATAGGGAGTTTTTTGCACCTTTGAATGTTAAAGCAATGCAAATCACTCTCGATCTTCAGAGCGTGCGCAGTTCACGTTTCACATAACATTCGTGCATCTGCACTTGCGCATAAGATCGATTTTGCAGCCGATTACTGCCCGCTAAGACGCAAAATACTCAACATTGTTAATTTTAATTACATATCGAAGTGGATGTTTAAGCAATTTTAGATCATAAATGCATTTAAAAGCAAATTCAAGATTTTTAGGGCATAAAAATCCTCTCCCTAGTTTTTACAGTTAATGTTCACATTATCTATTTCCTTGATCATGTTATCTTACGCAAAATAATTAGTTTCTTTTTCTCGGATTACATGACGTAATTGGCATGCCGCAGCATTCATTTCCTTCGAAGGGTTTATTGGTGTTTAAGTACTTTCGTAATTTATTAATTTCATTAACCCGCGTGAAGTTTCCTGAACACATTGTATAATTAATTTTCCTGCTTTAGTTTATATAGTACTAAGCTTGCTGTAATTTGTCACAAAACTACATACTAAAGTTCATGTAGAGTAAGGAAAATTGAATACCTAAAGCGTTAGTGTGCTGTTGTTCAGAAAGTTCTAACATAATACATGAACTCAAAATATCCCTGAGTCGTTCGTCTCTAATATCAGAGAATCGTTTTATAGAATCTTCAGTAATGATAAAAAGGATGGTAGTAATAACAATGGTGATCTAAGTAATGATAGTTAAAATACTTCAGAAAACTCTTAATAAAGATCAACAAACAAAATAAAACATTTTAATAAGATTGAATAATTGTAATAAATACGTTGAATGATATATTCTGATAAACTCGTTTAATAGAATCGAAAATCATTCCAGGTGTATCATAAACATTTCTAGATTTTGTTGGGGATATTTAAATCAGCTGTTTTGTAACAGGTTACAACTCTCACTGAATAGCGCTAATGTTTGGTTTAACGACCGCCGATGGTCGCAGAGGTGGTATAAAGGGGCCAATCTGAGGTTTTCAGGGCGTTTTTTGCTGTCGGCCGTGATGTACCTGGTCCATTCCAAAACTTCTCTGGGTCACTCACTATTCCTCTGTTGAGCACCTTCACCTACACCGAAGAGATCTACCAGCAGCAGATAGGGACTTTGAAAAGTTGATTCTTACACCCTAAAAAATACGGTTGTGTTTTGTATATGTTAAAACACAAATATGTTTTAACTGGTTTGTATTCATAATGTTGAATTACTTCAATTGATTATTGTGAGTATACGCAATGATTCGTAATTTCAGTTTTGGACAAATCAATTTTTGCTAGCTACAAATTAATTACTATTGCAATGAAAATAAGACCACATCTGTAATAATGAAGACATGAGAGGAAGAAAGGTATGGCTTTATACATCAATATTATAATATTAATTTGAGGACTTTGATAAATTCTTGAAGAATTACGGGTACTCTCAAAAGTGACAGAGTATTTCCGGATATTCCTGAAGGATATTTCCTTACTAGTTACTTTCCTTCCCAGCCGTGATAAGTTCTAATCTCCCTACTGGCTTCCTGGGTGTGGCAGTGTATTCCTTTGCCCCAAAGTTTAAGGGAGTGTGAGAGAGATAGAGAAAATAATGGGGAAGGAAAGTTTGTGCAGGTCCTTGTCACTTATTAGGGTACTTCTTAGGGTACTCTTAGGGATTTGATCAGGGAAACAATTGTTACTAGTGGAGTATGTCTCACTGGAAGGCTTAAAGTTGAATTCTTCAGTGGCCGACTTTCCACTCTGGGAGGGACGAATTCAAACGCTGTTTGGAGAAAGATTTTAGAGGCTGGCTCTCCTAGTATTTTCCGTAGCTTCTCCGATCATTACCAGGCGAACAGTGTCTTAAAAAAGAGCCCGCGCGCGATCATTCCTTCCTTATCTTCGTCGTCTCCACGCTCTTTGCACCCACACGCACACACTTCTACGAGACCAGGCGACGAGAGCTTCCTCGACTTGGTGGACGCCCCACTGGGGGAGATACCTGCAATGGAATACACCATTAGCCGTCATGTAGGTTGGAGCCGGATTTCACACTACAGCGGGGTAGGAATACTGCAACTTCTCGGGATAAAACTTAAACTACATCTACGAACCAATGATCATAGCAATTGGCCCGCACGAAAATACGAAAAAATCAATCATTATTCGCCTGGTATTGATCAGACGACAGATTAAATGACAGATTGAACACAAATGACACGTTATAGTTAACAAATGCTATTGACTGGGGTGAAAATATAATTCGTATTGTGTTCGTAATACGACAAAATTTGCTTTGTCTGCTGCTTTCTAACAATTTGTTCTTTCCGAGCGCCCTCCGTGAACAATGGCACTGCCGTTCTGCATTCCCTTGGCGAATAAGTTTTCACCTAGCCTTCGGGAGCGGCTGCCTTAGCAACGTCCAGCCGCAGAGCTGAGCACTCAGACAGAACGTTACAAACCGTCTCTTCAGCGCTGACGCGTGTACATGGCCCAGCCGCGCGCGGGCGCGCCAAGAGCTCTGTTATGAAGTGGACCAGCCGTGTTCCACCCTCCTCCGCGCCCCTTCGCGGAAAACTTGAACCTCTCTCACCGCACCTCCGGCCGAGGGGGG